>VZTJ01005702.1:679604-700662 GCA_013397795.1 Orthonyx spaldingii | reverse complement strand
AGAAGAAGAAGAAGAAGAAGAAAAAGAAAAAAAGAAAAAAAAGAGATAAATCTGCTATGAGTAGTCTGCCAGTATCCAACAAGGGAGCTGTGCAAAAGAAGGCTGTGTACCACATTTGTGTTTGAATTCCTCATGTCTGTTCTTACATGGAGCAGAAACAATGACATGGATTGGGAAGCACCAGCATTACAGAAGTGAGGGTTTCCTGTAATTCATGTCTTGATGATCAGGTGCCCAAATAAAACCTTTTCCTTTTCAAGAATATATAAGAACTATAACAACTTACCTGTGTGGATTCACTGCTATCTAATAAAGGATGAAGTTCTTCCCCTCAGTGAAGATACTCAGAGGGTGTATAAGTTTTGTGAAAATAGGCAGCTTAATTCTACAGTTATCATCATGTCAGGATATCATTATCTCTCTGGCCAATTTCAAGCTAGGGTGATAAGAGTTAGCATGGCAGAAGACACAGACAAATTTTTCTGCCAAACACTTTTAGCTTGTCATTTTAGCTTAATAATGGAAATAAATAAACTTAATGCTTTAAAACGCAGCCAACCCTGATCTAGTTACAATCCACACTCATATAGGCCAGAGAAGCCGCTGTCAGGATTTGTATTTGAATGAGTTCAGCAAGTTGTCTTGAGCTTGGAAAAAGTGTTTATGCCCATTTAAAAAAAAAAGTGCTCCTGCTCAGCTTTTAAGTACCTCGTAGCACCAGTTCAGAAGACTTTTCACAATGGAAGAGGACCTGTTTCAAATTGGTAGTGGTAAATCAGTGTTCAGGTAGCTCCAAATCCTCTTTTCCCTCCCCCCAAATCAAGAGCGTGAGCTGTAGAGGACTCACCATGCATAGTCATGGTTGCATGCAATCGCTCTTTGTCCAACCTACATTACCAGATTCCTTTAAAACTCTTTTTAGACATTCTAAAACATGCTGGCATACCACATTAGCCACAAACTGCAAGGGATGCACATTTCTTTAATATTTTCTCTTATCAATGAACAAGGAAGCAAAACAAATAAAGACTAAGCATAATCAAAGTGACAGGTGGATTCTGAAAATCACTTCAGGCTACAGCTAATAATAGAATACCCAGTTTCAAATTATAAGTTTGGATGAGTCGACTGACACCCTCAAATGCTAAAGAAACACCAGTGCTTTTCCAAGAGTTGGTCAGGCTGAGTGAGCATGTGAAAATACCGGAGGAGAATCAGAATTTTTCTCATGCAGTAATTGGCCCGAATCCAAGCTCCTGCATAGACTTTTTGCTCCAGCTAAGTAGAGCTGGGCTGTACACATATGCAACCTCCACAGGCAAGCTTTGCCTCAGCAAACCAAATCAAAGCATTTGAAACCTAGCTCAGAAAAGGCACTGGCTGGCACAGGGTCCTCTATCAGTAAGCACAAAGTATCAGCTCCCTCCCCTGACCTTCACTTGGTGCCGGTCTTCTTAATCATTCAAATGGCCAATGCAAGCAGAGTTTAAAGTTCACCTCACCACTTTCAGAAGGTCTCCACAATGAGCATGTCTAAACATTAGAAATTCCTCCAGTGCAGCAAACACACTTTTCACTCCTGCATGCCCCGTTTACTGAACTTCACTGTCAAAACAAGAGCTTAGGAAATGTCTGACTCCTCTGGTGAAGGGCTTAGAAAGCCTGGGCCATTTATGAGGTCTCTATCTGCTGGTTCAGAGACCACATACAGGACTGGGGGAGTGAGAACTGTTTTCTGAAGATAAAGAAGAAAAAAAGGTTGAGATTTTTCTAAAGAAGCTACATTTGGACACTGTTTGAGGACCCCACTTTCTCATTATTATCCAAAGCTGCCAAGTAGCTACTTTTAATCCTTCTCAAATTCTTCCAAACCCAGATGGTTTTGGAGACAGAAGATGGAGCAACCCCCTCAAATGCATCTTTGCAGCTAGTAGCAGATATCTGTAAAGGACACTGTACCCATATTCCTCCCACAGGCAGGTAGCTTAGATAAAGCACAAATGGTTCAGTTCTGCACACATGGTGCCAAGCACAGGAGTCCAGACACTAATAAATCCTACATTCATAATAAACAGTGCTGCCTTCCATAACAAGAGTTCACAGGGTAAAATCCACTGCATATGGAATGGGTGTAGCAGTCCTTGTCTGGTCATTTCAGCACAGCAAAATACAGGCACCCAGGTAGCATTCTGTGACCAGGAAAGAGCCTAACACAAGCTTTCTAGCTGGCCTATGGAATAGAGAGTTAAAAGAAGGTAGAAGAACCCATTGCCACTCACTGAAATCAAACATAACCAATATCCCTTTGTTTAAAATCCTCACTACCTTCAGTTGCAAGTAGGAGACAGCAGTGCCAAGAGTACTTCTATATTTATTCCGCTTTAAAAATGCTGAAGATGCTTCATAAAATGCCTTTGGCACCTTCCACTGAATAAAGACAAGCCAAGTCATAAGATACTTTGTAAAACAAAAATATTCACAACCAAAGTGCACAAATTTACACCACCTTTTTCCAAAGGGACTAAACAATTATGTAGTTAATTAGAAAAATTAAGACGTCAGTTTCACCTTGTTTCTACACAGACCAGAACTCATTTCCTACTGTGGTTTCTGATGTAGAACTGGGTAACTACTTATGAAAATACACTAAGGAATGCAGGTTAATTTTTAAGTTCCTTCATGTTGTTTTTCTTAACAAACAAATATAAAGTACACACAAAGAAAAAAGAACTACTTTTTATAATTGGAAATCCATGCATGCACTCAAATAGGGAATACTCATGTGAAGCCATTAAATACTTCAGACAGAGCCAAAGGAGAAATAATAGCTGTTAAGCTTCCCATCTACAAGATCCCAAATGTACAGAGAAACAAGCTGCAGTTAAAAATTACCAATCTCTTCGTAAGAGCAGCTTGGTGCCTTATGTTATCTATACATTCAATCTGGCTTAGGTGAGAAGAGTTGTTTTGAGCACTGGGCCAAAGTTTTACATCAAAGCATCTTCACATTGCAGTAGAAGCCAAAGCAATGGTATCTGTCTCATTTAACTTTTTTTATTCATAGGAAACTACTCTGGCCTTCTTGTAACATTTTGTTTTATAGCACGTCAGCTTTGGCCTTTGCTCCAAATGAGCTCCCACTCACTCACATAAATAGTCAGTCCACCTTGCATTCAGTGCTCCACTCCCAGCCACCCTGGTCTCTTTGGAGCTACAGGCAAAATCCTCACTGCTGCTTTCTTGTGGGCTGGTTCTCTTCCACCTTTTGATGCTTATAGCCCTTTGATTTCAGCCCTAAAGCAAATTCAGTTATTTGATGCTTTCCCACAATATCTTCTTCCCTTCCCCCTCAAAACATGCTCCAAGAACGAACAAGTTCCCACAATTCCCTAGGAAATAAAAAACAGCTCAGTTTAACGCAGAAAAAACCCCATGGGAATAAGTCATTGGCAGTCCTAGCAACAGGCATATGGGACTGAAGTGCCTAAGTACACAGTGATCCATGCTGCTTACCAGTGCACCGGGTCTGGGAGCCCAGGTCAGTGCACCTGCTCTGCATCTGGCTGTGTTTTACATGCAAGGCTGTCTTGCACACAAAACAAAACCTGACAACTGAACACTGAATTCATTTGCACACTGCCAGACTGCTACCCTGCAGAAGTTTGCAATTCACAAGGAAGTTTGTTTCTGAAGAGAGTGAAGAACTTCACACTTAAACAGGAATTACAAAGAGTAAATGGAGGTGGTCCTACAATTAAACACAGCTTAAACAGATGAATCATTCCAACACCCTTCCAGTAGGATCTTATCATCAAGTATGTGTGTGACACTGGGCAAGTCAAAGTGATAGTTTCTGTCTCTGACATGGAGGAAATACTTAGCTAGCCCTTAGTGCTGAAGCTTTGTTCATTAACCTTTGAGCACTTCAGACTGTGCTTCAGAATTAAAGCACAGAATGTAAATATTTGTCTGGGAAAGAGGAAGAATAAAATTCTCTAAGAGTCACATGAAAACTAACCTCAGTTTTAAAGATCTGTCTTCCAGTTGCTTGACTGTCCTCAATCGCACAGCCTCAACGTTCCATTAACAGGCTTCTTCCTTTTTAATTGCTTATAATTTTTCTGAGATGTATTTAATCCTAGCAGTTATATGGATCATTAGGATTGGAAATGTTCATCTCTTTGGATATGAATACGATGAAGCAGGGTAAGTTTTTGTTTTCAAAGCTGCCATTAGCCTGCTGATAGTTTTCTTTAAGGCACCATTAACACAGCAGCAGTCAAGACCAGCTTACATTGCTGCAAAGAAACTATTACCCAGTGAGTTTAATCCTTTTTCTCTTACCTACAGCAATCTCTGCAGAAATCTTTGCAGCTCAGGTAGTACTCTAAATGTTATGAAGATACAACCAGAAAAGTCATCAGCTTCTGTACTTCCTTTAATCCTTTGTTACCTGCCACTGCACTTGCATGACACAGTGATGGGAGGAGATTGCATGGCCAGCTTCTGGAGGAATAGTGGATCAGATATAGTACTCGTGCCCTTACCCTCTTTTCTCCTTTTAACACCTCCAGCCAGCCCCTAGTTCCCAACAGGACTGCAGGGCCTCCAAGCAGCACTGATGGACTCTGGGCTTAGCCTGCCCCTCTTCTCCCTTCCTGTCTCCTGCTCTGCCTTTTACAACTATTTCAGCCTCAGCAAAAAAGACTCTGTAGCAAGCAAAATCTTTCAGCATATCAAACTGTTGTGCTGTTAGGAAATTAAAATAAGAAACGTGGTTTCAGAAGTTGACATTTAAATGGGTTTCATGGCTGAACAAAGGCACTTCAAAAAACAAGTCTTTACATAAAAACTAAATTAATGGTGCAACACACACCTTCTCATCAGGATCCATATTGCCACTTTGGTTATGATAACAAAGCTGGGTCTGCACCTACATCTTCAAATGCTCAGTCATGACACACATGTTAACAAAACCCACAGCCCTATGTTACAGTCTGTGATCCAGACCTGGAGCTCTCCCTTCAAGCACAAACTTCCCCCATTTGCCCCCAACAGCCTTAAGAAACACCCAAACCCAAAGGCTCGTATAAGAATGTATCCTAACGCAGGTTCTGCTGCAAGCCAGAGCAAGAAGCCAAACTGATGCAAAACGGGCCACAGGGCTGTCCCCACAGCCACCCATGTCAGCTCCAGGGGCCATGAGCCCCTGCCCCAGCTGCATCCCAGCAGGGCCAGCTCCCCACGGCCCGCCCAGCCACAGGCCTTGCTGAGCCAGACCCACATCCCAGCCTGCCCTTGGCCCAGCCACAGGGAGATGCCCAGGGCTGGGGCTGCCCCAGTGCCCCTGGCTGCCTGCTCCTGGCTGGGGGTGTGAAAGGCCCTGGCTGCCATTCCCTGCCCCAGACAACTCCCATGGAACAGGTGTGCCACGAGTGCACTGGGTGACCTGCAGTAAGGCCCAGGGCCATACGCAGCAGTGAGCCCTGCGCAGCACCAACAGACCACTGCATAAACCAACACTGAAGAGCAGATCTTCCACCAAATACCATTTCTGCAGTCATTTTTGGCAGAGGCATCCCCAGCTGAGCTCATGCAAGGAACATCTCCTGCCCAGCACTGGGGAGCCAGACACAGGGCTACCACTGCTGTTAACCATTGGCCAGTCACAAGCAGTGTCCCTTAGGGCTCAGTATTGGGACCAGTCCTGTTTAATATCTTTACTGAGGATCTGGATGAGGGGATTGAGTGTACCTTCAGTCAGTCTGCAGATGACACTAAGTTGGGAAGGACTGTTGAGCTGCTGGAGGGTAGGAAGGCTCCGCAGAGGGATCTGGACAGGCTGGATTGTTGGGCTGAGGTTCAACAAGACCAAGTACTGGGCCCTGTGCTTGGGTCACAACAGTCCCATGCAGTGCTACAGGCTTGTGGAAGAGTGGCTGGAAAGCTGCTCATTAAAAAAGCACCTGCAGGTGCTAGTCAACAGCAGCTGAACACAAGCCAGTGTGTGCCCAGGTGGCCAAGAAGGCTGGTACCCTGGCCTGTACCGGAAATAGTGTGGCCAGCGGGACAAGGGAAGTGACCATCCCTTCCTACTGAGCTCTGGAGAGGCCACACTTCAAATCCTATGTTCAGTTTTGGGCCTCTCACTACAAAACACTGGAGTGCTGGAGCATGTCCAGAGAAGGGCAACACAGCTGGTGAAGGGTCTGGAGCCAAGTCTTACAAGAAGCAGCTGAGGGAATTGGGGTTATTTAGCCTGGAGAAAAGGAGGCTCAGGGAGACCTTACTGCTCTCTACAAGTATCTGAAAGGAAGTGTTGGTCACTTTTCCCAAGAAACAACTGATTGGGCAAGAGCAAACAGCCTCAAGTCACGCCAGGGGAGGTTTAGATTTGATATTAGGAGAAATTTCTTCATGAAAAGGATTGTCATTCATTGAAACAGGCTGCCCAGGGAATTGGTTGAGTCACCATCCCTGGAGGTATTTAAAAGACATGTAGATGCGGCACTTAGGGACACGGTTTAGTGGCAGACTCAGCAGTGCTAGGTTAATGTTAGGACAATGATTTTAAAGGTCTTTTCCAACCTAAACAATTCTATGATTCCACAACCATCCTCCTTTCTCAAGGGTGCCCAGGTTTTTCTTCCCTCACTGCCAGACAACCTCACCAGCAATACCACTGCTTTGCAGGCATATTTTTATCAGAGGTCAGCTCCAGCATCACTGTTGCTCTACACTGAGCATCACAAGATTTGAGAGAGGAGAATTTATATATCAGAAGAGAAGAAACAAGAAGTCACACTTCTTTTCTTCCAGCTTCCACTCCATGTCTCATTTCCTGCAATATCTCTAACACAATGTCAGAGTAATGTCAAACGAGAATATCTTTGCACATATTAATTCCTCTCCACTAACATACAACCTCCAATTGCTATTACTCTTTCCCTTCTCCTTAGTCTACAGCAAGCAAAGATTCCTCATCTACAGCAGCAGAGTTGAAAGCCAACTGCTCTGCACACAGCTATCCTGCAAGTCAGTCTTCGCTAACGCACAGATGGCTTCCCTTCTTTTGCCTTGTCTATATATGTCAATGTATTTTGTCTTCTGGGGCAAGAAATTCACAGGCTAGGCTTTCATGCAACTTTCTTCATGTTGATTTGCTAACTGACCATTTGATAATCAAAACCAAGAACAAAACCCACATAAACATGGATGACTCCTAAAAGTAACAATCATAGGACATGAAAAACAAGCCAGTGTGGGAGGACAGAGTCAGACATACTCTAACTTCACTGCTTTTATGCTTAACACTGCAGCTGTGAAAACGAAAAGGGAAGAAATATGCTTTTTGAAGGCATAGCCAGCCAGTCTGTTACAGTGCTTCCAAAGTACATCCTTAATTCTCCTGTTCAGTGCTATGGAAATAATTGCATGTAGAGTTTACGTTTTGCCTTTTTGTAAAAATTTTTTTTAAAGTCAAAAGGATGAGGAAAATAGTGGTATTCTGTAATAAAAGCAGATGCCATAATGTGACAGGGTGAACAGGTCACTTTTATAGTAATGGTCGAAGACTGCAATTTTCTAACACTAACCATCTGTATCAGAGGTGAAGTATTAAAATTAAGTAAGTGTTTAGCTGAGCTTGGTGAGTGGAAAATCACCTCTATTAAAAATTTGCCTCATAACATGCCTTTGAAGAGGTACAGAGGGCAGAACATCAATTCAAACCTGTCTATTATTTCATTTTTGCTGTAGCCTGTACCTCAGACATTTAGACCTGTAGTTCCTGCTCCATAAGAATTCCTTACGGCCGTGAATGACTTACTTTATTGAACACCTGTCATCCCAGAAATGTCTGAGGAAAAGCAATCTACAAAGACCATTTCACCTACTGGCGATAGGCTTGAAGTGAGGGGGCGACTGTAGAAGTATACCTGAAGACACTTGCCCAGATCTGATGCACAAGTTACAAAAAACACTGGACAAATGCTTTGGAAACATTTTACTACATCATGTGTCTTCAGAGTTAAATGTACAGACATCTTCACTAATTACAGGAATACCAGCAGTTGTTGATAGCGATTATATTAGCTCTCCCTCTAATCCACCTCCAGTGGACTCTCCAATACTGACACTGCTTTAAACATTATTCAAACAAGTCTTCCTAAAATACAATATTCCAGCTCCTAATTGTCCAAGGAGCAACATCTAGAGCAAGAGAAGCAAAGTTATAGCAAGCTACTGTCAATCTCATTTGTCCCTACAACCCCTGACTTCTGAAGTTCTCTCTTTCAGTACTATGAATATTTCTGTGAGTCTGTAGTAGAGAAAGACAGAGGGGACAAGTTCGACCAGGGACTTGAGGACATAGGAAGAAAGCAAGCTAGAAGAAAAATTACTTATATTTATCAAATTAGCACAAGCAAACCAGCAGAATTTGGGCAAGGAGATATACACCTACACACCTGGATCTGAAGCACACACTAGAGAAAGAAATCACCTGGAAAAACATGGAGACAAGACAGGCAGCCTACCATACACTTTCTACATGCATACATTCTACATGCCATCTCTGCCTTACTTGTACCTCTGCAGGTCCACACAACTTTCCACTTTCTCGCCAATCTCTTCCCACCTGGCCCTGATAACCCAGCACTTCCCACTGTTCAGAGGCAGTGGATATCATTCTATTGCCTATTGCAGAGACAGAAGCAAGTTGTAGAGGATAGAGGTGTATTTGTTCTCCACTAGTCAAAGGCATGGTGTTTATGACAGTGAGGACAACTATGACTTGCTAGAACAAGGGTTTCCAAAAGAGTTACCAACCACTCCCACTTCTCAAGCACTTACATTTCAGAGCAGTTCTCAAGGCAGGAGATGTGTCCTTGTGGTATGCATCCTAAGAGGATAAATCACCCTAGAGCCATGGGCAGTGAATATGGGGATATAGCCAGCAGGTGTATGGGTGTGGGCAAGACACAAGGTAGAGCATTTCTCTGGGATTCATGCCATTACTACTAAATGATGAAACACAAGCATCACACGAAATACAAAGGCAAATGCCACAAGATTCTGAATTCTGAAAACCCTGCACCTCATTGTGCCCACAACTTCAATAATTAAAGTCAATCCCCTGCTACAATGGTTGCTGCTCTATCATCTTTAGCACAACATAGAAAAAAATCCAGTGATGTTTACAGGGAAATTACAGGTGATTACAAAAAAATTCAATGGTGATTACAGGGAAAAGATTTTAGGATACTAAAATTTTCTCCAAAAAGGAACTGCCAGTCATAGTAGAACATACCAGGCATTCCATTTGTCCATAATGTTAATTTTTTAAAAAAATTTAAATCTCTGCTCATTATGCAAAAAACCTTGCACTCTGCAACTGCAGTGTCATTAGCAAGCATAGAGAAGGAACTGACACCCAGTCACAGACTTCATTTAATCTTCTTCAGTACCAATACCACTATTTTACTGTTTTCATAACTGAACTGTCAAAACAACTTCAACTTATCCAAATATATCCAGAACATGCTAGTTAAAGAATTGTTGTCTAATTTGTGCATCTCTAGAGAAGTCTAAAGGAATCACTAGAGTGTGAAATTGCTAAATGAAGAAGAAGCATTAATCACAGACTATACTGAGCAGAGGAAGAGAAGCATTCAGCACTTCCTAACCATACCCATAACATGGATTCAATCTCAACGAGACATTTGTTGAAAATCAAGTGCTATCTCCAAAACAAATGCCTTGTGTTCTCAACATAAAAATAGGACATGCTAAGTCTATGCCTGGATGTCGCTTCTGTTAAACAAAACACTCCAAAGCAGATAGGAAGGACACATGATGGGTTTTGTCACCATCCACTCTCACATCAAGCAGAAATAGTTTGGTATTAGCAAATACATGTTGTACACCAAATCACTGTTACATAGTCACCCTTGAAAGGCACAGAGCTTAAGCCACCAGGCTTAAATGTTGCTACTTTGATGATTACGCAAGTGGAATGATTTTGCACACAGTAGTCACAGGACATACCTACTTCTGTCTGATTCACAAGAGCAGGTCACTCTCCAACTCCAAGCAACATAAGTCCAGCTGACTGCTTCCTTGCAATTTGTACATAATTCTGCCTACAGGAAGAATGCAG
Source organism: Orthonyx spaldingii (assembly GCA_013397795.1). NCBI lineage: Eukaryota > Metazoa > Chordata > Aves > Passeriformes > Orthonychidae > Orthonyx > Orthonyx spaldingii. The sequence continues at coordinate 690,503 of VZTJ01005702.1, read as the reverse complement.
TAACAACTAGGACTATGCCACACTAGGTCAAGTTTGACAGATTGATTGCTTTTTTCTAAGAGAGAAGATGAAAAAGACCTAAGGAATATACTCCATGAAAAGATTTCGATCAAACAGGATCAACACTATGTCCTTTGCAGTCTGGGAATTTAGGCTAAACAGCAGTGCAATTAAGTAGGTTTGCCTCTTGGGGCACTTCAAGGATTAATTACTCCATCAGGTTGTTTGAAAGAACACAAGGAAAGAGCACGTGATATAATGAGGCCTCTAAATGGCTCTCCTCATCTCAGTTTCAGCAGTCCTGTAAAAACAATCTGTTAGTCTCCAGTATTGATTTCCTTTACACTGAGAGGCTGTGTGTAAATTGACTTCTGCAATAAAAGTCATACAGTATGGTTACATCAAGCATCTTACACACTCATAGTCTTCTCACCACATTTTTGTCTTACCAGCCAATTAAAGTGTTATTGGTTGGAACAGGAGACAGTTTTCAATCATTAATATTTCTTTAGCCAGAAGTATTAGGTCCTTTAAGATTTAACATGGGAGACAAGAAGTCTGTTTTCTGGGGCGTGGGGGGAAATGTTTTATTCAGTGGTATCAAAGTAAGTGCACTCGCATCCTGCAGAATCTAGAAGCAACCTAATCTTTTTGAAGATATTTAGTATGCAAGAGATACAGAGAGTTTCTCATGGTTTGTAACAAGTTATTCCTTTAAGTGGTGCCTGGGCATAGCAGTGTGCTCTACACAGTGACGTCTTTCCCTCCCCCCAGATACTCATTTGGAGCAGCAGGCAGGCCAGGGACTGGCAGTCAACGCATTTTGGCTCTGGTCCACTGGTGTCAAGAAATATCAGCAGGAGTTCTAACACGCTTTAAAGCAGACACTCCTCTTCCCCAGGGCCCAGAGACACCACTTGGCTACACAGGCAAGTCCCCGAACTGCAAAATATGGAAAAGTGCCCGAGGGATCTTTAAAATGAATTCGCAAACAACTCCAGATCCAGGACGTGGGATAACCTGCTGTGACTATCCTACCAAGGATGACAAAAAGCAAAAGGAGCTAAGACTCTATAGGATCCCTGTTTGATTCCAGTGTTTCTTTTCACTGTCAGATTCCCAGAAAACTATTTTAGCACATAGTCCTGCCTCCTTCCACTTGCTACATTAAATGAACTGCAAACTACTAACCAAGAGTAAGAGCTAAGTGTTCCGAGACATACTGGGGGAAAAAAAAGGCAGAAATGTTGTTTAGGTGTTGACTTCTACAGAAGTAGTCCTGGAAGCCTCTGTTGCCCTCAGTCTGAGACAAGACAGTCTCTAGACAAAAAGGTGAAAGATTGATACCTTGCTTCCTCATATAAATGAATTCTCTAGTTATCACAATTACTTGAAGACACTAAAGCAAATTTTCTGCCTAAGACTTTGGGTTTAATGAACAAAAAGTAGTTGGATAGCTCTAAGCAAGTTGATTAAATCTTTAGCTAAGCAGACTAGGCAGTACTACAGCAACAGCCGAAGTAAGAGCTGGAATGTTTCTGGTTGCCAGTGAGCTAGACCAGCACTCCTCCCCTCACCAGCTTCTTCACTCAGAAAGGATTGAGTTTTCAGTATCAACATAATCCAAATTCTAGGGACTTTTGTTAATGTTTTAGAAGGAAGACTAAGCAGCTGTACCTCAACACACCTAAAACAGGAATACAAAATTTGACCATAAGCCTAAAATGGCATGCTACTACCAGCATAACAAAAAAAAAAAAAAAAAAAAAAAACCACAATAATTTATTCCAGAACATCTGGACTCCTTTTCTGACAAAAAAATGCACTATGTGCTTCAGGTATTATCTTTTAAAATGTAAAGCAACCAACTGTAAAGGCTATGGGCATTCTTTGTGTTTAAAGTAAGTGTGTCAAAATGTTATATATCAGTCACCTAAAGTAGAACTAATCACTTGTACCATGCTAGAACTACTTTAGATATCTACTTCCAAAAAGTGCTAAAATAAGTTAGGATCTTAAGCCACTAACATATATTTTCTAAGGAGTGCTAAATTAATTCCATGAACTATTACCAAGCATATTTCTCCCAGAGTCTACAGACAACTATTCAAAAGACAAACTTTGTTATAAAGCAGTAAGTGACCTACACCTGAATCACTATCTTAATACATCTGACCCTCAGCTGTGGCCATCACTTGAGTCCTATGATACCCTGAGTAAGAACAGGCAGTAAAGCACATTTGCAATCTGTTTAAACTTCACTCCAGAGTGAAAGTCCAAGCAAGCTCATTCCAAGCAAGTATTGGTCTTTTGTTTATGTCTTTCTATATTTTATGTAAGGGATGGGAAAGATCCTAGTGCCTAAGGGGTTTAAAAGTCATCTTTAAATACATGAAATAATGTTGAAAGAAACATCATATAACTGAGTTACTCCATTAAATTATACTCCAAAAATTATATCAAATGCAAAGAGCTTATCTGCAAATAAGAAGGCAGACCATGTGACCTAGGAGATCCTTCCCAGTTCTGTGTTCTGGAAAGTAATCCTATTAAGACAGTCTGGTAAGAGGATTTTCATTAGGCATTGACTGTGCCATCGTTTGCACTTATGAAGTCCAACACAGAGGACTGAAGTATGTGATCCTCTTGTTGGCAGCATATTTAGAATGGTGAACTCTTCTGAGTCACCACTGGAAGTGTCACCTCTAGACTAGCACCACTGCATACACACTAGCCATTCACTTACTTACCATTAGGCCTCCTAATTAATGCTATCTTCTATACTACCTTTGCTTTACAGGCTAAACAGTATTACATTGAATTAATTATCTACAAGCATTCTAATTATTAAAGACCTATAGTAACATGTTATGATTTTTTTCTATATTTAGATCCGCTAGATCTATGCTACTGATAAATATCACATGGATTGAAAATACACAAGATGCCTTCTGGGGCTGCGATCTGTGTGCTCACTGAAAATAGTTTAAGATGCCATGCTGAACTGGTTCCTAGAACAGATATCATGCTTTCAGGGTGGGAGGGAGTGGTGGAGCAGAGAGAGGAAGTAACAGTTCTGCTAATGAAATGTTGTCCTCAGAATTAAATACTTTTCAAAGAATATTTGATTTGTTTCAGTATGTACCTCTGCCCAAACAATTCCTTGTTCCAAGAAGATCTTTAACAGGCTAAATTTATTCTGTCCTTTGAAACACAATCGTACTGCTGCTGTATGGACTGCATACAATTAAGATTTTATACCTCGTCTCCAGCATTAATACGTTCTAGAAATCTTGACTTCCATAATTCCACATGTCACATGAAAAAACAGCAAAAGATGCTGCTAATGTTTTACAACAGGCAGCCAAAAGTTGCAGTGACAAAGATGGATGGCCACGTCTAGCCTGCTCAATTTGTGCTGTCAAATAGAAGTTTCTGGAGTTAGACGTAAGGCAGGGAAAAATGAGAACTTGGCTTTTGAATACTGCAGGCAAGACACATGGCTGGAAGAATGGATTGATATTGCTGCTGCTGCTTTATCACCTGTAGTGACAAGAGACAAGGTGACCATAACTCAGACTGAATCAGGTTAGAGATGGGATAGGGTTTTTTTTGCCCCCCATTGGTATCTCCTGCACTGTCAGAATATTATATGAAGTATGTACACATTATGTACAGTAATATGCTCTACAAACCACACAGGGGTTTTTTGGTTGGGGTTTAGTCCCGTTACAGTGTTTTTAAAGTGGTTTATAACCTGTTCTAAAGGGACAATTACGAGAATGCAACCAGCCTTTGCAAGGTATGAATCAAAAGAGAATTAGTTTAGGATTGTCATGAGAGTAAACTATGACACTATTTGTTCTAGTTGAAGCAAGACTTAATTTCACATCTTTTTATTTAGATACAAGACCTATTTAGAAATATTCCCTATACCTTATAAGACGAGTCAAACATTCCGTGAAATAGGTATTTTCCTCATTGAAACTGGATTACTTTTGTTTCAGGCATTTTCTTCCACAGCACAGGTTAGATGAGCTAATGCAAAGCTCTGAGAATAAGGAGAGAGATCCCACTCTGTCATAACACAGGGTTACAAGGGACCAAGAGTGCTCAAGTCAGCCCAACACCTTCAACAAAGCGCAACATAACCTGCTCTCAGCTATCTGTGGATGGATCATCCATGTTGTAGTTTAATTGTGCTGCAAGTACAGACACATCCAGCCTACACTCAAGTCCAAAAGCAATATAATGAATTTTTGTGATAAACCTGAAAGGTAAAAAGAGGTAGATTAATGACCAGTTCCCCCTCTTCCCCTTCAGCTGTACATTGACTGCATGATTTGTAGCAGAGTTTACAATTTATTTTTTTATCCAGTTTTTCCATTGTATCCATGTTCTCCCATCCAACCCCTCCTCTCCTTTGTTACCCTGGATAATCAAGTACCGGTTCTATGTAAAACAATTTGCCTAAAGGCATGAGAGTCTTTGTAGCCACAAAGATTGGAAGCTACTGTTAATAAGAAGTACAATTACAAAATCTTAAGTGATGTAAGCAATAAATTATTTCTTCACCTTGTTATAAAACAACCACACCTACTGCTTCAGCAAAGAGACCAGTTGAATCTTGAACAAAGAGGGAAAGGCCAAAAAACCTGCTATGGAATAGCTGCTGGAAGATAATCTGTGTTGTGAAGCTTTAAATTGGAAGTCAAGAATATTGGTGCTGATTCAGATAAAACAATGAACCATGACCAGTGCAGAAATGATGTCCAGACTAAACAAAGACCAAATAGTAGAAAAATCATTTTCTTGGAATCATAGAATGGTTTGGGTTGAAAGGGATCTTAAAGCTCATCCTGCCATGGGCAGGGACATCATCACTAGACCAGCCACATCCAGCTTCAACTTAAACACTTCAAGGGATGGGAAGTCCACAACTTCTCTAGGCAACTTGTTCTAGTGCCTCACCACCCTCACGGTGAAGAACTGCTTCCTAATACCTCATCTAAGCCTGCCCTCTGTCAGTTAAAGGCCATTCCCCCTTGTCCTCTCACTACATGCGCCTCTCCAGCTGTCTTGTAGGCCCCCTCGAAGTCTCCCTGAAGCCTTCTCTTCTCCAGGCTGAACAATCCTAACTCTGAGCCTTCACAGGAAAGCTGCTCCAGCCCCTTGATCATCTTTGTGGCCTTCCTCTGGACTCACTCCAACAGGTCCATGTCCTTCTTATGCTGCGGGCCCCAGAGCTGGACACAGGTACTCCAGCTGGGACCTCACAAGAGTGAAGTAAATGCGGAAGAACTGTCTTCCTCAACCTGCTGGCCATGCTGCTTTTAATGTGGCCCAGGATGCAGCTGGCTTTCAGGGCTACAAGTGCACACTGCCAGCTCATGTTGAGGTTCTTGTCAACCAATAGCCTGAAGTTTTCTGCTCAGGGTTGCTCTCAATCCATTCTCCACCCCGCTAGGATTTGTGGTTGGGACTGCCTCGATCCATGTTCAGAACCTTGCCCTTGACCATGACGAACTTCTCTCTTCTTTAATTCCTTTGCTCCGTTGTACATAGTTTGCATGCAAAAAGAAGGAAAGTTCAGTAGCTGAATGGTGGCACACTTCCTACTAGAGTAGGGTCTTTAGAACTTAAGGTGAGATTTTAAGAAGTGCATTTAGAAACAAGAGGCTCTGGCTTTATCACCATCAGGTGCTTGGCACTCTCACAGGTCCTTAAGCCCACTCCTCTGAAAAAAACTGCATGCATTTTACAAGGTTTGTTTTAAACAAAATGCATTTTTTAGGCTTCCCATTTCCTGCTGCTGGGATTCAAATACCTTTCTGTGGTTGTAAAATGATAGAATAAGCCTTTGCTACACCTGTGTTGCCTGTGTCCTTTATAGGACTCTGATCACGGCAACTCTTCAATTGACACGAGTATGTTGAGCCCTCAAGACAGCACACCAAAGTTCATTCCGTACAACATGGAGATCTGTAATAGCTGTTCAAAATAAATAATCCAAATAAATTTCTAAGCAATTTGGTGTACTTCCAAGTACTTTACTCCAATGCATCTAGATCGTAATACTCAATTTCCCACAGTAAGAAATCCTTCATTACACTTCCTACTGACTTGCATCTTTTTAAAGGAGTGACACTCACTCTAGTTCTCAGATTCTTCTCAGCCTCTTTCCACTTCTGATCCACTTAAAAAGGAATCCACATGCAATTACCATTTCTGAGATCTTAGTCCAAGTTAGAAGAAGTCTATTCAAAGAGTAAGACTGTAGGCAAAAGTTTGTTTCTGTAGTGTTTTATTCAGTGGATTTTCTTAGCAAATGCCTTTCTGAGAAATGAGTAATGAACTTCAAATATTATCTCACCAGGGCCTGAGGCATAAGCAGTACCTGATCATACCATCAGGTCCACATCACCACATGGCAGCCTTAGCAGCACACTGGCCAGGTTGTTTTGGAAAAGACAGAAAGTGCAGAGGGAAATGTTAGCATATCCCAGCGCTTCAGGAAGACAGATAAAGAGGGTGTTCTCCAGCACTGCAGTCACTGAGCAACCAGGAGAAGGGAGCTCTCAATCCATGCAGGACTGAGTTAAATTGTTCCCTTCCCTCCCATACTCCACTGCCAACACGAAATCTCTTACCAATTTCAGAGCTTCATGCCACTCTTGTCATTGCAGTATCTGTACCAGGAGGCGGAAGAAAATCTTACACATAACAATTCTCAATCTGGCATGGATTTGTACTCTTAAAAGAAATGCCTGAAGGGCCTTTATGGGTAGCTCTTCCAACTGTATTTTATTGTACAGTGAATTTTTAAACACAATCTCAGGGTATTTCCATTCCTGGAATGGAATAATAATAAGCTTGGACATAACATCCTGGTACATCCAGACCAACTTCATATCCTCTGCCAAGCACTGACTTCCATACATCAGTAGACATACTCTAATAAAATAGTTGATTACTCAGCTAAGCTCAGCAATATCTCAGAAGGCAAGTCTTATATGCAGCTTTTAGAGTGCAAAGTCTAGGGGCTCATTGGATTTGCACATGCAAATCTCTACATTAAAAAATATTCAGCAACAAACTCACAGCACAAGCAAAATCTTCCTTCATTATTGTACAAAAATCTGTGTGCCATTTATAGCAAATGCTATAATTCTGGATAGACAGGACCCCAGAGCACAGAAATTCACCTGCAAAGTTGAATGGATTCTGGGTACAATACAGTGGTCTCTTTTTTTCATATACAAAGTCATATGAGTTTGGCAGGTGCACACAACATAGATTATACATCTGGAAAACTGGTCTGTCACCACTTTCATGCTGAACTACAAGTTGCAAACCATTAGGGAAAGAATAGTGATGATGTAAGTTGTTTTGTGCAGCATTATTTTGCAATTCTTAACCAATAATGGACTTAGCCCAAAACACAAAGCATCTGTGGAGAAACTATTTTTAGTACCAAGATACCTAGGAAAGGTCAACACTGAAGCCAGTTCAAGTCTTGCAACAAAGGCATTGCATTTTCAATATACTAACCTGCAACTATAACTTCAGTTTCAGCACTCACAGAAACCAGAATGAACAGGTCATAAAACTTTTTTTTTTTTTTAAATGAAGCAGTCTCAGAAGTAAACAGCCAGACTGACACTCACCTGAAGCACCTGACCTGAGTACGTTAGCCTGACAGGTTCTGGTGCCAAACAAATTCTGCTTAAGTCTCTCCGGTCCTATTAAAGTTTTCTACCTTGATAACCTTTACCATACAGGTAAAGGGTCTATTATCCCTAAAGTCTGCATCATGTGGAAGTAACCTTTCTAAAGGTAATCTTTATGTCATATAACTGAGATCTGCATTAAAAATAGTCTCAAATAGCTCCTTCTAAGCCACATCCCCAACACCATTATATTGCCTGGCATCCAATTTTTACAACTAAAAATTTACCAGTAAAGACAAGATCCACTAGAAAAAGTACACAAACAAACCTGTTTCGTTATTTCCCAACCTCATCTCCTAAACTTTGGCGCCATGCCAAGACAGGCTTATAGCTGACTTAACTTGCAAGTACTTGAGAGACTATGAATACATGTTTAGTTTTGAATAAAGGGAGTCTTTCTGCAAGTATCCACTTACTGATGAATCTCAGCATAATAGCAAACATTATTTAAATGGAATACAGTGAGCAGGCACTACATTTATGCAGTCCCACAGCGACATGCAAGTCTTCTTACAGACTTTCAGTGCACCACACTGCAAGCACCCTCTACCTATATCTGCTCTTCCCAGAAATGAAGTGCACTGCTCCTTAGAAACAGAGCTCTGAATCAGAATATCAATGAAACACTGACACTGGTTAGCTCTTTCAGGATTAACAATTCAATGGCTATTTCTGACAACCCGGAAGATTTTAGATTGTTCCCGAACATAAACGTCATTGCGTTAGGAAGTTATTGTAGATCTTCCACAGAAGTTAAAGTGAGCAATTCCCAAGCCCCTCCCAACCTGCCCTCAGACAGGGTTATTAACTGTCTGCATAGGTGATTAAATCTCAGCCTGAGCGCTACATCTCTAAGCTTAGAAGTAATTCAAGCAGATTCAAGCAAAGCATCTTGCATTAAATTGCAATTGTCTTTAATCACTGCATTCATCATACATCTTCAGCTTTATTCTGATAGCATATTAATTGCTTGACCTTTTCACTACCATCATCTGCGCTGACTCTGGATAGAGTTCATGCATAATAGCAAAGAAGAGCAGAAGATGACTTAAACATTTTGCCCTTGGCCTTCAAATCTAAAAACATTTTGTTCTGTTATGTTAAAACACTTTTCCCCATAAAAGTCACCTCAGAAACCAAATAATCAAAACGTTATTTTTATGCAGCTATATATGGTCTCCACCTTAATGGAGACCCTCTAAAGCAGACCTCCTTCTACTTTAGTTGGAAGCAACAACTATAATAAGGAAAAGAATGAAAGATTTTCCTCCAACAAGCCTGTGATTTGAATACTGTGAAGAGCAGCAACCATTCCATTTGGCTTTGCATTGGTTCTACGTTATCACATCCTTTCTTGTGAACAGAACAAGTACACCTGTATGTCAAAAGCACACAGCCCAAACAGGCCTGGTGCTTTTGAACAGTGACAGTCAAATCAGAGGAGGGATCCAGCAGGCCAGCTAACTGCATTATCAGCTTGCATGGACACAGAATCATCAGCTCACGCAAACAACTGTAAACACTTCCGACCTCAGAAAACTCCTCACAGCCTACAGGCTATGTGGCCAAACAAGTCATGAGACTTGCAGAGGCAAGTCACACCAAGACAAAGACTAAGAACTGCTTATTTTTATTATTTTTAACTAGAGTTTCCATTTGTATCTTTCCTTCCCACAGCTCACAGATGTGAACAGTTAAGGAGATTTAACTTGCCACATCCACATTTTTCATGTGTCATTGAAAAAAATTTGCCAATAAACCACTTCTGAGATTAAAGGAGTTTCTTTAAACTTTTGTTTTATGTGCGTGCTAGATATTCCATGGGAGTTATTTACATTTTCACATCCACTCGAAACATCCACACCTCAAGGACTGTCAAGCTCTTATCCTCCTAGCTCCAGCATGCTCAGGAGCCCTGGTGTGAGATGTTGGATGCTGGATGTGCTAGATGCAAAATTCACATCTGGCTTCAACAAATCTCACTTCAGAAGTCTTTAACAAAAGTGAATTAGACTACTGATGGGAAAAGTATGTGCAAACCTCAGTTTAGCCTTAAGGTTTTGATCCCTTAGAAGAGTAAATATCCGAGGTGGAAAGGAGATACTATCTACTGGGCAATGAAAGGTCTACATTTTTAATGAAGCTTTGACAAAACAAAGTCAAAAAAACCTGATACTTCCTTTACTTACAACATTGTTATCTCCACAAGGAAGACAACAGTTACCATGCCTTTGAACAATCTTGAAACATCCTCCTGCTCATCTGTCCTCTACAAAACAGAATTCATCCTGGCAACACTTGCTCTTTACCCAGAGTAATAGAAAAGCAGATTTGATACCTACAAATCAGGTACACACAACCCCCCCAATGTTTTCGATTCTCGTCCTAATGATCTCCGGATTGCTCACCGAGATTTTCGGGCCAGTATCTACCCCGCTCCTGTAGGTCGGGGTAACGCAAAACCACGATCCAGAGGGGACCGTACCCGGAGCGGAGTCTTTCCTCTACAACAGCCGCCTCCGCACAGCCCCCGCGCTGGTCCCTGCTCCAGCTCGCCCGGCGCCCAGCACACCGCTCTCCGCTGCGACCGCCGGGCTCCCGGCGCTGGGCCGGCTCGCGGCTAACGGAGACCGACGCCCGCCCAGCCCGCGGAAGGCGCCTCGGAGCCCCGGTCCGCCCTACCCTGCAAGGCTGCGGGGACAGCGGCTCCCGGCCAACACCGCCGCGGGCGAACCTCCTGGCACCCCCGGAGCTGCCACAGCCGCCGGAGCCCCCTCCGGAGGAGAGAGACCCTTCCATGCCCGGCCGTGCGGCAGCCACCGCCCGTCCCCAAAAGGGCGGTCCCCTCCCATTCACCTCGGGAGGGTACGAGGGACATCCTTTCTATAGGACAGGGGGCACCTTTCACCATTCCCTGCGGCGGGGCACCACTGAGGCGCGGGGCAGCGGCAGGGTGGGGGCGGCGGACCGGGAATGTCATTTGGAGGTGGCGGTGACAGCGCTCCTCTGCCCACCGCCGAAATGCGACTCGGGGCAGGAGGAGGATGCTGGGGGAGAGGGAGGCAGCGGTGGGCGAGGGGACTGCGGCGACAGCAACCGCGCCGGGGACCCCGCGACCCCGGCCCCGCACCTCGCAGCCGTAGAGCTGCCCCAGCTGCTCCACGATCCA
>VZTJ01005702.1:654178-679048 GCA_013397795.1 Orthonyx spaldingii | reverse complement strand
CTCGCCGTCGGCGGAGGCGGAGCGGCTGTGCCCGCGGCAGGGCGCTCCCCGGGAGCATACGCTCGCTGGGTGGTTTATGGCTTTTTTGCCTTTTTGTTTTTTCTATAAGGAAATGCACTATTGCCCCGTCATGCACACTGCGTTTATATACGTTGCGTACCTGCAGCATTAAAACGCTGAATGCCATCGTTTTCTTCTCTTCGTGGTGTGTGTGGGCATCGGTGTGTGTGAATGACTTCAGAGTAGTGAACCAAACAGCAAATATTTCAAGCTATCAGCAGTCAGTGTAATAATTAGCCATGTGAAGATGGCTTTCTAAAACACCCAGGTTAGCATCAGTGCTTTCAGCAGCTTCATGTCTCATAGGAGATACTGAGTGAAATTGCTGATGGCCCATCCCACACACCAAAATGTGCCTATGACTTCAAGTAAGCAGACAACATAACACAGGCACTGGTTAGGGACCCCAGACCATCCCCATTAGCAGAGGTTCACCTGTGACAAGGGGTAGAAGTCAACCTCTTGCATGTCCAGACCTGGGACTGGAAGTGCTTTGTGTCCCAAGCTTGGGTATGGCTGTGGGAACCATCCCCTATTCACATTGCCCTGAGGATGAATGTCTCAAGTCAGCAAGGAGCAGAGGGGAAGGAGGCATGGATTGCTAGCCACATCTACATGGGTATATCTGCTTCAGTCAGATCCTTGCTGCTGTTTGGCATGGCCATGTGGTAGCAGTGACATTTCAGCTTCTTCTGCTCTCGGCATGTGACACACCACTGAGCAAGAGGCTAGCATGAGGCATTTGAGCCTCACCAGGCTATTTAGGTAAAACACAGATTGTGCTACTAAAGAGATCATAATCTGATAAAATCTTATTACTGGTCTGAAATGCTATGATAGCTTTTAGATTTTCATCGAAAAAAGCACTAGTTTTTCAAAGCAAAGCATATGGAGTTAAGCTCCTTATCTGTGTGTAGGGACCACATGATTTTCAGAGATACTGAGCAATTGCAACTAGGTACCAGTGTTGATCACACTTGAATCTTGGGCTGCAGGCAGAGCTTGAGAAAAAGTCATATCCCACAAATCTGAGTTTATGCAAGAAGTCTACCCTATTCACAGGGCAGCCATTACCCAAGTGAGTATCAGCTTCCAGCTGGGTAGTGCTGCCTGCCTGGCTTTTATAACTCTAGCCTTGTGTAAATGCAGTAGGAAAATACCATCATCAAGAACTTGTTCTTAGAGAAACCAAAAAGAATACAAAAGAGTTTTTGAAAGAGGGGAGTGGCTGTTTTTTAAACTTTTGTGTTTGGAGTGGCCTATAATTTGGGTCTTCAGCTCTGCATGTCATGTTGGAAGTCTCGTGCTGACATTCTCAGCCACAAAACTTGAAACTTTCCTGTTCAGAGCAGGAACATTTTTATCTTTATAGACTGGTTTGTGTTTACAGTTGCTGAGAAAAAAAATGGATTAGTGCAAAAGAAGGTCACTATTGCTCAAGAGGCTTTATCAAGTCATATTAAGCTTCATACTTGGGATATATTCCATGAGGCAGAAAGTAGGAATACCCAAACTTTCACCATAATAGGATGTTTTCTGGAGCCAAAAGAACACTGAGGTGTTCCACACTGGGCCTAAGCTGACTAGAAAATACTCAGCTTTTTCTTCTCTGCTGTAGCAAATATCAGGTGAACAGATGGCTAAAATATTTTCTTTGAGTGGGAGAATCCAGAAGGTCTCAGCTGAAGGACTTTTCCAATACTATCATGAGCAGGATATTGTAATCACTGCAGACATTTAAAATCTGGTACGCGCTATTCAAATAACACTTCCACAACACTCTGGACGTGGAAAATTAGGTACTGGTGATTAAAAAGCATGTCCTCAGAGGTTATAATTTCAAAGTTACAATTCTAACATAATGCATAGTGCTTGGTAAATGTGGGTGGATGAGAAACTGGCAGAACTGCCAGCATTGTCATGAGGCAGTTTTATGTGCCACTGGTTTTTCATTCAGTTTTTAAAGCGAGCGCATTCCTCAGGAAGCCAGAGCAAAAACTGCTGCCAAGAATCTTTTCTGCAATGATTTTGCTTCATTTGAAAGAAAGAACTAGTTGTTTAAAAGTCAAAGTTGAGCAAAAACATTTAGATCTGCTAATATCCTGGGAATGAGCAATGCAGTCCAGTGTGGGCACAATCTCTACTTTACTCCTGAGTGGCTGGAGGCATATGAGAGCATTTCTTGGAGAGAGAAGTTTCCTCACAAATACTTCTCCATACTACAATGGAACCATTAATGGTTACACCCACAATAAAGACAAGAGTTAACGTGGCAGAGGGAGGAACAATCCTTCCCAACACCTCAGCCTTAGTTTTAGATCTACCTTAAGGAATTAATTCAGGGCATAAGAGATCAGGCATCATAAACAAGGTTCTTTCAGCAGCTAAATCAAAATCCCAGTGCAGCATTTCATCGAAAGCTAATGGTTGATCAATAAAGCCAAAGGGGAGATAAAATACTACACCTCTGAAATATTGTGCTCTTTCAGTGTGATCATGTCTAGATCTCTCTCACAAGAGCATTGTATCAGGTGACAGGATAAGTAAAGAACAGGCAACATGAAATAGGAAACACTGAAGGCAGAGGAACACTTGCATAACCTGCACTTCCTTATGTTTCTTTCCCAAAAAGTGGATGTGGGAATCTCTTGTGAATATAAGCAACATGAAGCTGTATCCACTTCCCGCGTATATGTGGTACAGTCCTAATCTGTTTTCCAGTCAAAGAAAATAATACAGAACATATGGACTAATTTTTCAGGAGGCTTAGGCAGTGACCCTTAGGGATTCAAAGCCCTGAGTATTAATTGCCTTTCCACCTTTAGTAACCCTGTAGGACAGCACATGTATTCGCTTCCTAAACAATTGACACTTCCCATCAGTGCTGGCCACAAATGTCAGCATTGACTCATTTCTGTGGCTAAGAGGTTCTTCTCCAGGCAAGCTTGCTATTTAGGAAATGAACTTCAGATTTGTTATCTCCAGTGATAGTCTGAATACCCATTTTCCCATGCTGTCGAATACTACCCCGGCCAAAACCAAGACCCCTTTTGTAATGCTGCTCTCCACAGGTTTTCCTTTCCCAGAGGCTGCTCAAAGGAAGGACCCCTGCAGCTTGTGCCTTATCCATGGCTTTCCATTGTTGCATAGCAATTTCTCTTAGGTTTTTCCATGCTCTTTTCTGAACAATTTTGGAAATAAATAATAGTTGCTGAACTCTGAAATAAACCAATATATGTCATGAAATTTCATTCTCTTCAGCATTTGTTATTTTTCCTGAGGCATTTGTCTTTCAGGGATTCACGTGAGTGCAGTTCTGGTGGTTTCTACCTCACATGATGATATGTTCTTGAAGCAATTAGGAGCTGAGTGGAAGACTCATAGCTGGAGATTTTCAGCAACCCAGAATTGTTTAAAACTGCAAAATACACACCAATTGGTGATTTTATTTCCTCATTGAAATGCACATTTGCTTTTACATGTTCTCAGAATCATAGGAGTCATTTCATGCTTGTATTCCTTGGCTTGTTAACAAAATACTCAAGAGTTGCCAGGGAATCTCCTAGGTGTGTAATGATAGGCTCCATTACTTTTGCAAGGCCAGACAGTCTTTGCCTACTGGCTAACCCTGCCTTTCAAAAGCTCTGTGTGGCATCTTGTTGGTGAGCTGTGAGACTGCTCCAGGCTCACCAGTGAGATTCACTGTTGCAGGGCTTCTCTTTTGCATGATTATTGGAACTTCTGTCAACCAGATAGTCTGTCTTGTGCCTGGTGACAGCATCTGAGGAGTCTGAAGACACCATCCTGAGTCACTTGATCTTATTTTTGTGTAAGAAAAGTGTTTCATCAGTGAGGAGCCTTGACATCCCATTCAGCTTGGAGGAGGTCTCACCCCTGTGGTGTGGGTACTGGGGTCATGGTTGTGCATTGCCTTGTCTGGATCAGTGTTGCCATCCTCTTCATCAGCAAGCCAAAGCAGTTCAGGGGGATACTGCCATAGTTCATAGACCACTGCAAAACTAAGTTTTGCTTTCATCACAGCAGTACCCCATGTGTGTCAGACAATGCATAAGAGCCATTTTTTAGTCTCCTATTTGAATTTAGCTTAGGGCTATGAGCTGTTAATGGGCTCTGTGTCTCTAAGTGATTTTCTACTTTGCATGTCCTAATTAATGCCCCTCCCTCTGACTGATAACTTTCTCGTCTTTCCAGATATATTATGATTTTGTTTTCATTTATAATTGCTTTTCATCTGTTTGTGATATTAATGTTCCAAACTCCAAAGACACTGTGTTTGTGTCAATCTATCATTCTCAGCACTGCTGACTTTTTGTTTTTGCAGTCATCCTTTTGATGCTCCAAACCCCTACTTTTTTAGTTTGTTTTGCCTTTATTACAAAGCTCATCACAGTCTGGCTCATACAAATGTTTGTTACCAAGGGCTGCTTTTTCCTTTTTTCTTCCTTGTGAAGAGAATAGTGGCTCAGTGCTCAACCTGCTGCTGTATTACCTGTGGTCAAAACAGCAACTCTAATAATATGAGTAAGATAAAATAATGGCACAAAGCAAATATTTGTTACATTGAAGTGTTTGCTCTGGTTCCTCTTGCTTATAATATTATCTGTTTATAGCTTGAGATTCTGATAATGAAACTTTGGAAGATTTGCATTTCAGGAGGAGAGCATTTGATATTCTTAAGTTACACTGGCCAAGATACACTCAGGTACAAGGTAGGTGCTACACGAGAGAGAGAAAAAATAGAGGGAAAAATAAATTTCTACACATGCACTCATAAATTCCTACAAAATGTGCACAATGACAGTTTCTTCCTGTCTCAGAGCAGAGATCCAAGTATGGGATGTGACTGTAGGCTCGTTTCTTCCCTACGCCAGTAGTGGCTAGAGACCACAATGCCCTGAATCTGCCAGTGGTAGTCATATCTCTGTGGTGGAATTCCTCCAAACTCTCACCCTACCCACATAGTGTAGGACCACATGATACACCTCTGTAGCTGCTTCCAGACAAGAAGGCTCATTAGAACCCCTCTATACCAGCTGTCTATAGGAGCCATGTCTCCTTCCCCCAGTTGTGCTGATGGCTGCCCAGCTGGTGTACTCAGAAATCAGAAATCTGCACTTCAGGCTCCCTCTGATTGCCTGTCTTGGCAGTTTACATGGGATCCAGGATGTTCGGCTCTGGCCCTCTCTGCTGCTCTTGCAGCAGCAGTGGTGGGAAGGGACACTGGGTCCTTCGGAGCAGGAGGTCTCTGTGGAAGAGCTCTGGTGTGCAGAGGCAGGCAGCCTGGGTGCCCACTGTTGTGCCTCAGAAAGCAGTCTCAGAAATTCAGAGAGCTCTCAAGTGTCAGGTACAACACCTCCAAGCATCTCTGGTGCCTGCTGTTCAGACACGTTAGAATGCACAGACTGTGCTGTCACGGCACTTTGTGTGGAGGATAGGTAGCAACTAAAGTGGGTAACCTTTGTTTACTTGCACTTGCCCCCAGTAACATCAGCAATTGCTGGTACAAATAGCCTATGATTGTTCACCTGAGCACTACTATCCGAGCTGTCACTTTTATTTAGAAAGATGTGACAGCCATCCTTTTTTCTGGAAGGGATTAGTGGGGAGGTAGGGAATCAATAAAGGCAAAGATTTGAAAAAAAAGTCAACAGCAAAACAAACCAGGAAGCAGGGCTGGACAATTAACATCCCACAGCCTCTAGTAATATTGATTGTTGTTTTGCCCTTGAATCCCACTCTGCTTACACAGAAGTATTAACCCTTTGGTAAAATGCAAATGGAGAAAATGAGTTAAAGTATTTGTGTTAGTTCATAAAAAGAGATAAACCAAAATATTAAAAGATAGTATGGGTTAGAGAGCAAGACACTAGTATCTAGATTGATAATTATCAGGATCAGTCATCTCCTAGACTGGTACCTGTCACCTCTACTACACACTCCGTTTCACTTGCACTCAAGAAATAATGAAAAATGATAATGTTATTCTGCATAACTTGGCCAGCCTGTAAAGGAGGGACGTAATGTGGTTTACTCGTTTTGCTTGGCAGTTAGCGGTGAGTGATGGAATTTAGGTGCTTGAATCTGGGAAGAAAAAAAAAAGAAAGCTAGATTGAAAGCAATGACTTAGAAATTTTGATGCCAATAGTCCTGCTTTCCTTCAGGTCATCTCATCCCTGCTTCTCAACACATTCTGCAGAAGAATGAGTTGAAGAGTGAGCCCAAGATTGTCTGAAAACTGGCAGCTAAAACCTGGCTGTTCTTGGTTGCTGTACAAGATAGACATGCTAAACTTCCCAAGCCCGTAGTTACCTTCTTTGGGAAAGCAGGAGCCCTACTGGACTATTTAGCACAGAAAGAGACTGTGCCCTCTCTGGCTATAACAACAGATGCCAAGAGCACTTTAAAAACATGAAGTAATGGATGCCATTTCTCCCAGTGCATGCTGTTTCAAGCTAAATGCCATTTTGACGGAGGAAGCATAAACAATCCAGAAGGCTTGCTGATGAAAGCTATCAGCTAGGGTTTGAAAAGCAAACAAAACGAGGAGCAGAAGTAGAGCAAGCTCTACTACTTAGGTGCCTTTCTGAAAGGTTTTTATAAGAGTGCCGAACACACTTTTCAAGTTGTTGGATATCCCAGGTTGCCACTTAAAATCTAGTAAATGAAAAATATGGAAGGCACAGGATTGAAGACAGGAGATCAGCAATATGTAGAACTGCTATGAAACCAGTTCATCAGTTTTATATGTATATCACAGAATGCAATTCAATAAAAGAAATGCAAACACTCTATATTCATCTGGAGTAGTCAGCTACACAAATACACAATTGGCAAATGTGAATTTCACAGCCTTTCTACCAACAATGACCTACAAGGGATCTGAATCACAGACCAAACATGAATCAAAAACACACTGTGCTGAAAAAAAGTGGAATGTGTAAAGAAGCATGTCATGCATATGAGACATGAGGTAACTTTACTGTGTGAGATTCTATGGGTAAGGGCTCTTAATTCTCACTTGTTAAGAGTGTGAGACTCCAGAAGAGATTGGACCAATTTGATAGAAATTGAAGAGAAGCGACTGGAATGATTGGACATCTAAAAGACATACCCCTTTTGTAATATCCTACAGGGAAGACTAAAGGAAACAGAAATATTTTGTTTATAAAATGCAGACCAATCGATAAAGCTGGGGGAAATAATGTGCTCTGGATCTCATGTGGTGAGTGCGGGGAATAATGAGCCTAAACTGAAGCAAAGGAGATTTTGATTAAATGTGCTGAAAAAATTTCAAATGGTAGGGACAGAGAAATGACAAAATATGCTGCCTAGGAAGACTCCGTAATCCGCATCTTCAGAGGCTTTTCAGACAGAAAAAGGCAAATATTTACTGTTTACTTATTTCTCTACAGAGAGAGTTTATTCAGCCTGAAGGCAACGAGATGAACCAGGAGTCTCTCAGGCTACAGCTATTCCCCTTAGCTCTCAATGGTCAGGAGAAGGCTCAAGCACTTATACCCATCTACTCACTAAGCTACCAGGGTTGTCCTCATTAGAGCTCAGCCCTGCCCTGGTCACTGGCCTAAGGAAATAATCTCCAAAGATTGTCCCCAACCTCCACTATGGACAAGGCTTTCATACATCGGGGGAAAGTGTTCCTCTGCACCATGGTATTTGCCCTCAGGGAGAAAGAAGAGGTCATGACCCCATTTCTTATAAAGACAAGCCTAAAAGTGCCCTTCAGTCCTAATTTCTCTGGGTATTTCTGTCTCAAGCTATTTTTAACAAGGAGAATCCAAAAGCCTTCTCTAAATATGTGCAATTTAAATGAATAATCTTTTATGTGTACAACAACAATCCAGCTCTGGGGCATTCATGCAATTTTACTGCACTTAGTAGCTTTGTATAAATAACATAGGAAAAGGAACATTCTATGTGCATGCATAAGATGTTCATAAATACAAAATTGTTATAATAATTCATTGCAGTATTATCAAGATGAAAGTCCAATTATCCTAAGTACTTTCACAAATCTGTAGCAAGAAACACTCCCTGTCCCAAACACAGCACAGGTTAAAAAGTCATGGTCCTGTAAGGACATTTTCTTAAGTGAAAAAATGAGGTTGTCTGTAGTAATTTTTAGTATAAGGCACAATTTAGCATTTCCTCCTGCACTTAGGCTTAAGTCATTTTCCAGGAAGTTCAGCTCAGTAAGCTTTATACAATGACATGACTGCTCCAAAACTTCTTTTTCTTGTACAAATATACATATTGGTTAATCTGTTAAATGCCTGTCCAGATTGTTTCTATTTAATAAGCTTCAAAGAATTGGGTAGCTCAGAGATGATTTAGGGGCTTTTACCTATTATGTCCTCTATTTAACTTTCTAATTGTGATGGGAGGAGAGTCAAATGCCATCAGGTTCCATAAAAACTAGTTACTCTCTTTTAACTGTAGTCAGCTTTAAAGCTATTCCATCATTCTGGCTTTGCATGTTTCTAAGCACCACTGAGAGTCTGGGTATCAGCACTTCACAAAACTATTTTCTAAACTGAAATTCAGAGAAGTGTTGTGAAATGGACCCATATATTTCTTGCAGTAGTGAAAATACCATCTGGAAAAAGTCAGGGTTATTTTCTTTTTCTTTCAAACCCCCATAAGAAAAACACCACAGGCATCAGCTAGTTAGTAACCTCTTAGTGCACTGACCTGTTTGATGTTCACAGTAGGGTTAGTCAATATATTAGCCTTAGATAGGGTACCATTAGTAATTTATGCATGAATTTTATTACAGAGTTCAATCTTCATCTGCCCCACAGCCTACAAATGCTCCGCCATCACACACCACTATATAAAAGGTGAATTATGAGAAAAAGCTATTAATTCTATTTAAATTTTGGTCCTATGCAATTCAAAAGTCATGGAATTGAGGTATGTTTGTAGTACTGTGCCCTTAAAAATGGTAGTATGTTTCTACTTTTAAATATGGCATCCTAGCTAATGTTAAATTAATCATTAATCAATCAGGACATTTCTAATGGCTATTATTCCTCTGCCCCTCTCTATTGATTCTCAAAAAACCACTAGATTTACCTCCAAAAAACTCTTGGCATTTGAAGAAATGACATGTATATGTGTGCTAGCTTCTATGGGTGAATACGTTAGTAATTCGTCTCTACAGAATAGACAATTAAATGTCCCTGGTATGTTGTAAATGGGAAAAGATTGCAATCTGCCATGGATCATCCTGAGAATGGGAGCTTAATGAATCAAAGAAAAACCAGTCAGAAATTGAATTTGATAAGATACACCTGCTAATTTATGTGCTTTCTGATGATGAGGCTGTATCTAAAGCAGCTGTTTTAGAAAATGCAAGGTGAGTCTGAAAAAACTAGAGAGGCAGAGTGTATGAAGAAGATTGAACCAATGTTTGGTGCTGTGTGAAATGATCCTTCAGCTCAGACACCCTGTTGTTGAATTATCTGTCTGTGACTATTTTTTGATATATAAGTGCACTTCACACTGATATTTTTTCTAGCAATGGTACATTTATATTCATCCATCTAAATTATTCCTGCTATGGTACATGGTCCAGCTCTGTAGCAGTAGGAAATGAGGCAATTATAGGTAAAGTTAATAAATCCCCTTTGACTGCCTTCTCCTTTCAGAGCTGAATCCCAAGCCCGTGGTTAGGCAGCTACATTTTCTACACAGTACAGGAGGCATTTCAGAAAGGAAGTCCAACAAACCCTTGGCTTTTGCAGAAGTTGCCCAAATTGAGTCTGAAGCAGTGAGCCTCATTCAGAATTGCCTCCACTGATTGTGAATGAGAGCTAGGAGCAGCTTAGCAATGTGGTTGCAGCATTTTATTTGGGTTCTTCACTTCTCATAGCCTGACTTCAGCAGAGGCTGTGGGGTCTGCCCTGGCAGGCACCAGAGTGGATGGAGGAGTCTCCTGGTAGGAGGCACTCTTTGAGGGTGACTGAAACAATCCTATAGTCAACCTCTCCGTCTTTCTATGCGAGTCTTTCAACTATGGCGTTGCTCTTTAGACAGTGGAAAATAAATACCTCTCCTTAGCCATTAGTAAGCCCCGTCACACCTTAAAACACTTCTGACAGCAATTATCATGAAAAATACTATTAAACGGCCTTTCTACAAGTTTTTAAGTGGAGTATTGCGCTCTTTCATGGATGGAGCTAGTGTCTCCTTCTAGGATTTCTCAGTTCTCTTCCCTCAGATTTTGGGCCATAGGATTTTGACCTACTGTCTGTGATAGGAAAGTAAAGGAAAGGAAAGGAAAGGAAAGGAAAGGAAAGGAAAGGAAAGGAAAGGAAAGGAAAGGAAAGGAAAGGAAAGGAAAGGAAAGGAAAGGAAAGGAAAGGATGCTGCCATGAAAAGACAGATGCTTGGCTTCGTCTCTAGTCTGATATACCTGATAGCAGCTGCTTCATATCCCTGCACCATTCAAAAGAAGGTGGCACAATGCTTGTGTGAGTTACATTTTTAGGTATCTCTTTCTAAAAAACATGAAAATTAAAAAACAGGTGTTCCTTGCTGGCTGAAGGGAAATGGAGGAATTACTTCTGAATTTACTCTGAATTGATAGTCCTCTACGTGCACCACGCCTGGATGAATATATTATACTGTACAACATTGTTATTTTTATAAGAGATAGGGTATTAATGGCAGTAATGATTTTTTCCATTAAGCAATTCAGCAATAACCATGTGTTTGTTTATTTTTTTTACCCAGCTGATCTCCATCTTTCCTATATTAGCTGTGGGATTTGTGAGTCTTGAATCCTCTAGGTTCGTAGATTAACATGACATGACAAGTTTCTTTTTATGTCAAAACATTTACAGTGTACTTGTAAAAATTAATAGAAGGTTTAAAATACACCCCTCTCATAGCATGTTTAGGTTGTTTATTTCCAATTTGCTTACTATTTTTTCTTAGCAGAGCC
Source organism: Orthonyx spaldingii (assembly GCA_013397795.1). Lineage (NCBI taxonomy): Eukaryota > Metazoa > Chordata > Aves > Passeriformes > Orthonychidae > Orthonyx > Orthonyx spaldingii. Next base: position 668,001 of record VZTJ01005702.1, on the reverse strand, counting down.
TTCTACATTTTTGATAAAGTCAGATGAAGTTTTTTCTCCCTTACTGTTCCCATTAGCTACAACAAATCTTTCTCTTTCTGCCATGTGCATGTTCTGACTGTCATTTCAACACTGACTCATAGCTGAGAAAAGATTAAGACTTTGACTCGACAGGTTATAATCCTCTGCCTGTGCCAGGAATGCAGGGCTCTGCTGTCTTACAGCTGCCAGTCCCTGCCTAAGGAGGCATGATGGCCCTGTCTGATGTAATTCAGTTTGTCCTGATTAGATAGAGGGAAAAATACACACATATCTAATTGAAGCATGGGAATTATTTTATTGGATTACTAATGCACTTGGAAAATCTATGGTAACATTTATTAAATAAGTGTTTGTTACCATGTGTAACCTGGCTCACTTCATTACACAGGATGAAGGTTGGAAACTGCATCCTGTGAAGTATTTGGAGTTTTTCCTCATTGCTGAACAGGCAACATTTTTCATGTTCTTTCCAAATCATCTTTATTGTTCACAACAATCTTCTCTCTCTCTCTCTACTGCATTATTTTATTGCACAAATGCTAAGAATGGCACTTGTTTTAGAGAGCATTGCCAGAGCTTTAATACGTATTTCAGTATATTGCACACATTGAAGAAAACTTACCTTTAATAAAATGTAACAATACAGTTATATGCAACACAGCTCATGAATTTTCTTATGTGCTCAGTTTCCTACCATCTGCTTTGCACACAGTACTCAGGCTTATGGAGCAGCTTCCAGGATTTTGGCATTTTTATTGCAGATGCCATGCTTCTTCCCTGTTACAATGCCAAGCTTTTCTTTTATCTGAAGAGCAACATACACAGGTTATGCACTAGCTAACAAAGATAGAACAGTGTAATTGAAGAATAATGATTTCCATAGGAAACAACCTGAAATGCCTGGTAGGACTACCTCATATCAAGTTGGCAGATACTCATTCTCAATTTATATTTAATTGTCATTAATTGCCATACGGAGGTAATGTAGCCATCCAATTTAGAAAAATGACAGAAAAGTCCTGAGGATCATTAAAAAACCACAGTTTTCATTAATACATTTTGGATTTTGGAACGCTGTTTTGCTTCCCAGGGGGCATAGCAGGGAGGAAGACAAAAGTAGATTTATGGCACTCATGCAAGAGGCAGACCCTGCCTGATGTCAGGGAAAGGCTGCATCATCACCTCTTTGACCTGGAGGTTGCCTCAAGCTGAATGTGGGGAGAACGGGGCAAAAAGTTTGAGCTAAAAACAAGTGAAAGCAAATAAAACAACAGAGAAGTATAAATAGGCCCTGAAATTCATTAAATAATCCAAAAGCTGTTCTGTTTATAACTAATTCCTGACTCATTTCTGGCAGCATCCAACAGGTCCTGCTCTCCCAGCACAGATGGAGGAAGGTTTACAGCAGAGTTGTGCTGGGGCAGGTTTAGGGCAGGTCATGTCAGTCCCCTCTGCAGAGCCATGCGGCAACTTCGGATGTGCAAACCACTGCTACTTCTCTGTGATACTAGACCCATTCCCACTGCATTCTGGCATGTCTGGAGGATACAGGGACTCAGGCAGGTCACAGCATGGCTGGTAGAAGTTTTTCCACTGCCTATTTTTTAGATGTGCATTCTAACCCTGCTCCTCCATTCCGTGCCCAGAGTGAAGCCTCAGGATGAAAGGCAGCCCCACCAAAGTCAACAGCAAAACTCAACCTGTGCAGAAGAAATTCAGCTGCTGCCTGGAGCTACACAGAAGGTCTCTTCGTTCAGCCTTAGTGTCTGTGGGAAAAAGACTGAGCAAATACGTAATTTTTGAGATGTGTGAACCCAAACACATTGTCAAGGTGTTCTAAAACAATTTCAAAGCCCAAATGCATTCAAATATAGCAATTTGTATCTCAGCCAAAGATAGCATTTAAGCCAGCAACAGGTACTTCAACAGCTGCAGTTTTGTCCCATGCTTCACTGGGGACATTCCGCATGCTCGAGGCCTGGCCAGCAGCATGCACTGTGTTAGAGTCAAAGCAGATACCTAGTCCAAGCACCAGGAAAACCCTTGAAATCATCATTCTTTCCGGAACACTGAAGACTTAGTGAAATCTGCAGCTGAAACCCCAGTTCAAAGTCAGTTTTAGATCAAGTTCATCACAACTGCTCTGTTGTAGTGGTAGTGTCTCTCAGCAAGTTGGCTACTCATGCCTTCCTTTGCTATAATCTCTGATGACCACGGGAAGCAGATGTTTGGATTTCCATAACATGTGTTCACTTCTCAGGTGTACTTCATTTGCTCTCATTAATAATGGAACAGGTTTGATTTGGAGCAAATTTAGCTTCTATAGCCAGCTAGGTAGAGGAAGTATCAGATCTTCTTGATTCTTGTTGTGAGATTTTTTTTCTCCATTATTGTAGCTGGGAATCATTTTGAATGTACAGGGCTTTTCTTACATTTACTGGGCACCAGAAATCAATCAGAGTGCGGGAAACAAAAATCTTGAAGGTTTATCAATATTTCAGGCCCCATCAACAATGCATTCAATTTTATTCGGAAAGGGATTGGAAATTTTGCTCAGTTTGCAGCTTTGAAACACAGAAAGCCCAGTAGAGTGGAACTGAAACCTTGAGGGGATGACAGTACCAGATGCTCCACCTGCGCCTTGCTGCCACCCAGTCCAGCAGACCCACGTGGAATGCCATCCATGAGACCACAGAGGGCTGCAGAGCTACAGAGGGCTGCAGAGCAACAGAGGTTTCACATGATTTATTGGTTTCTCCCACACTTAATGTTGCAAAGGGCCCTGATACAGAGGGAGTAGACAATTTTTAACCTCTCTCTGAGACTTTGGGCCAAAACTCTTGCCCTTCTGCCGTCACCCTGCTTAGAGATGGCACTGATCGTTGGGGGAGCAAAAATTCAGAGTCGTAACTGGGAGTCCCTCCTTACCTCGAGGCTGGGTTGTATGTTGATGGTCTAATTTTTACCTCAAGGACAACAAAACATTATCCAGAAAAATTAACGTAATTTTCAGAAAACACAAAGGCAGCAGTAGGTCAGGCATAACAGACCTGAAGACTTTCAGAAAGATATGAAAGCTTATTTCTTTGCAAGAGTGCTACAGCTTTCAGTTCTTGCTTTATTCTTTTTGGTTCATTTATTTACAAGATTATTGAAGCTTTATCTTTGCTTGATAAACAGTGGTAATTTCTGTGGCTTGGACTACATCAACATTTTGAGGGCCTGTAACAGGACCTGACCCCAACAGGATCATAGCTTCTCCTCATATTTTCTTTTCTGCAGAAGTTCAGTTTTCTAAAACTTAGCTCCTGGTTTCTCTATTTTCTCTGTGACTGTTTCCTTTAAGGCTCAACAGTTTTCTACCCATTGAAAGTGTACCAGATTGACTAATGGAACAAGTATCATGATTCTGGAAAAGTATTTCCAAAGCATGTATATTCTTGTTTGACTCACAGTGTTTCTCTTGGTGGGAGAGCTACTGTGCTTAGAAGAACATGTTATGTACCAATTAGTCAGGTATCCTGGTGATTACATGTAGCTTTTTAAAGGAACATCATGCCATTTTGTGCAGTTTTGTCTTGCTTTTATGTACTTTTTTGGCAGTTTGCTCCTTTTACTTTTTTTATCCCTCAAACTGCATTATTGTTTTCAAGAATCTTAGAAAATTAGATATGAATGTTTTGATTTTATTCTTTCTGCTCAATAATTATGCACTTCTCTCTCTATTTTTGTTTTCCTCCTATTTCAATGTGATTAACGTACAGCAACACAAAAATAAGTCTTGCAATTACTGAAAATGCAGTTCAGGGCTACAGTTTCCAAAGATCAAAAAAAGAATAACCCACAAAGAAACAGAGGTTTGGTTTTTACTTTCTGGTAGGCAAGGCAACATGTGGAATCAAACATATAGTTAGGATCTAGCTAAGATGGTAAGCCACAGCCTTCAAGAAGAAGCTGCGTGGATATGTTCTGCCCAGAAGCAATCCCAGAGAGGAATCCTTCCCAGTGTGACTGCAGGGAAACCCAGGATTCTGCTGTGCTGTTTAAAGGCAGGACACAACTTTTTTTAGTTTCTCCCACCATTGCCATTTTCCATGGGTGAGCAGGGATGCACTCTGCTCCCTCACCTTCTGCATGTCTGCTGTGATCTTCCCTGCCTGCGGCTGCCCCGGGGACCCGCCCTGTCAGCTGTGGGAGGTGGGCTGGGCAGCAGCCCCCTGCCCTGGCTCCCACCATCCCCCCTCGCCGAGGTAGTTTGTCCTCTGACGCCCGGAAAGCTGTGGATGTTAGAAAAGACTGCTCTATTTGCTCTGGTTTGCGCTCCCTGGGATAAACGAGGATCCTGTACTGCGGGCAGGCTGCCCAGAAAGGCAGGCAGGCTTGGAAAAGGAGACCGGGGCTTTGTCTTTAACACTTCCTAAGAAAAAAGAAAAGATGTTTTCTTTACTTTGGAGCAAATAATGAGCATGTGATAAATCGACATGAGACACTGGGTATGGCAGTTTTACTGTAAGAAAAACTCAGTGGGGAAAAGCACTAAACTCTGCCTCTTCCTCTTGTCGCCAAATGCCCTTTCAGGCTAAACTCATTTATTCTGTACTAAATTTGCAGGGTATTATCCACACAGTCATTTTGGGTTTTTTAACCTCCAGAGACTTAATACATGTGAAAAGTACACCATTTTACAGAAAGAAACCGCCAATCAAACAAAGCAAAAAACCAACAAACACAAACAAACAAACAAAACCCCAAACAAACTAAAGGGCAAAACTCCCCAAACAAAACAAAAACCCCAAAACAAACAAAAACCCCCAAACAAAAAACCAAAACAAACAAAAAACCCCAAACAAAACCAAAATCCACCAAACCAAAAAAAACCCTAAACACTGTGTTGGACTGGATATTGCTCATTTTAAACTCTTCCATCCCAGATTACTCTTGTTTTCTATAAAGGGTGCATACCCAAAAACACTTCCCTCCTTTAAGTCATGAAACACAAAGGAGTTACTGGTATACAGCTGTTATGTATGTTAGGATTAGGGAAAAACTAGAATTAGCAGGAACATCACAGGACAAGAGTAGAAAGGAGAAGTTGAAGGAGATGCTCCTTGAGTGACAGAGAAAAGTGTGGGGGGCGTGGAGAAGGCCTAAGCTTCTCCATTTGCAATAGCACTGGGGAGAACACCAGTGGATAAAGGCAACTACAAGAGAGAGCAAAGAGCAAGGCTCACCAGGGGAAACTGAATGCATTTTACCTGACACATATTACGTGACATATGCGGGTAGTTACACAGACTTCTGAGGATTAACTCCACACCCTGAAATTCCCTTTTAATAACAGTAAGTATCACATGCAGATAAAATCAGCTGTGCTCCATCATTCTTTCCATCCCCCCTGGGAAGAGAGTATGAAATCTGTCCAGGCTGGCATCCATGCAGTCCAAAGGCTCATCCTCCCTTCCACATCCCCAGGCTCATCGTTCACACACCTCCCTCATGTGCTAGAATTGGCTTAATTTGATCTTGACAAAATAAAATTAAGTAAGCACAAAACCACTAAAGTTATTATGGAGAGTGACTTTATGAATCACATTTAACTTCATGCCATGCCAGGAGATAATCTCCAGCTAAATCCAGCCTCAACTGAAAAGAAATAGGGAACTAATTCAGCTCACTATACTTCAGATCTCAACAGCAGAGTGACTAAAACTACTGACCACTCTTTTAAAACTTCCTTTTTTCCCAGGACATTTTAGGATGTGATGATCTGGATGATCACCCTTAAAATCAATTTCAGCTTCCAGGTGCAGATGATGTTAAACTAAAAAACATATCTCTTTCAGAAGTCTCTCACTTACCAAAGGATTTAGATGATCTGCCTGTTCCACCACTTTCCCAGTTTGCTCAAGTTGACCATACAGAGTTGGACACCAGTTTTGCCTTCATTGCAGAACAACAAGATGTAAGGGTATTCAACTGACAGAAGCTGTGATTAAATTGTGATTAAATAAGTTCACATTTAGATGTAGGATCAAATCCTGAGAAAGTGTAAAATTATTATAACCCTGTTGAATTAATTGAATTTCTCCCCATTTTCTTCAGCTGAGACTCTGATTAGAGCTGAACTTTTCTGAGTAATCTTCAGCTCTCTATTACTAGCGCAATAAGTAATTTGCTTTTCCAAGCATCTTGCAGTGTTTCTATCCAATCATTTATGTGGAGTTCCTCTTCACTGTTTCTTGTAGCTTGAACATGAAGCAGGGATCCTGCACTAATTCTTGCTGAATCAGGGCTCAGTGCATAGACTACCAATCACTTTTCTCACAAGGGTGCTTAAAATAGCATCTTCAGCCCATCGTAGCTCACTGGGAAATCTGTCAGCAAATTTCACGTTTCTATTATTACACGACCAATTTTAGAACTAAAAAAAAAAATCATAGCAATGGTAAAGCTCCAGGTGGCGATGGGTCAGCACTGCAAATACTTTCACAATAAAGTGCCAAAATTTCAGAGTGAATTCACTTTTAGTATGTTCATATTATCTTGAATTGGTTTTCCACGAACATTTGGTCGATTAAAATGTTGATTGACAGCAGTATTTACACTTCATTTCTTACAAAGCTGCATATGCAAGTATTCATGGCTAATGAGTTTGTATTAGCATGAGCTAGAAATGCTCACACATTTCTGAGTTCAGGAGAGCAGGTAAATCTCTCCCTATTGTGGGCAGTATCGAACTGTGTGCTTCCATCTCAAAGACTTCCTCCAGGCACAGTTTTAATTCATCTATTGACATGCGGGACCCCAGAACTGAAGCTGTAATGAGACTGGGCGAGGTGGAGACTGGGTGCCATATGACTTATTGACTAGTAAGCTTAAATAGCTTAAAACCATGCCATTGCCCAGAAACTTCATAAAAATGCAAACACAAGTGGTTGAAAAATTTCTAATAATACATCTTGAGAGAAATCACAAGTGCTTGTACATGTGCTATAATTAAGGAGCATTCATTATTTAGTCACTTCTGTCAAATATCACTTTAAAATCAATCCAGTCTAGCACCAATTTTTTTTCTTTTTAGACCAGACTGCAGGCACCCTGGTTAATAGCAGAAGATAAAGGACTTCAGGCATATTCATAAAAGAGAAAAGTGAAGAAAATTCCTCAACATCTATGAGAACTAAGTATTAGTAAAGAATTAGGTAACTTTAATGCCTTGACTAGTCACTATGTTGAAGGGAAAGTCTGATTTGAATCATAGAGTTATAGAATGGTTAGGATTGAAAGGGACATCTAGTTCCAACCACCCTGCCATGGATAGGAGTGCCATCCACTAGACCAGGTTTCTCAGGTCCCCATCCAACCTGGCCTTGAACCCTTCCAGGATGGGGCATCCACAACTTCTCTCGGCAATCCATGCCAGTGCCTCACTGTCCTTTGAGTAAAGAATTTCTTTCTAACATCTTTTCTAAATCTCTGCTCTTTTAGTTTAAAAACCTTCACCCTTATCCTGTCACTATCTGCTCATGTAAGAAGTCACTCTCCCTTGGTTTTTCATAAGTCCCCGGTAAGTATGGGAAGGCTGCATTGAGGTCCTCCCAGAACCTTCCCTTCTCCAGGCTGAACAATGTACACACATTCTCCTGGAATAGTTTTCTGGGCTCTGTAGCCCTATTCCAACCACATTCTGAAGGGTGTCTTAGAGTCTCTCCCACCATAGCACATCACTGATGTGGTCAGAGTGGTGCTGCTGAACTGACTTACTCTTGAGAGGGCAGCAGGAGACCAGACACTGTCTGAAGAAATTTTAAATAATGTCGAAAACTGGCTGACTTTAGTTGGAAAACAAAGTAAAAAATAAAATGAGACTACAATAACTTGCCATGCCTGTGAAATTTGAAGGCTTAACCATACATTGCAGATGTATGGTTATTATGAAATATGACTTCATGGTTCTTCATGGATGTGTCCCTCAGGGACCAAATACAACTCTGTATAGGTTGTTTCACATTTGGTTGACTGTGAGCAAACCTATAAAATCTATAACTGTTATGACAGTCAATGTGAGAAACACAGATCATGAAGAAAGTATTTAAGTCCTTACTATCCTCTTGGGTTTTTTCTGAATTTCAAGGAAAAAGACAATAAAGAGCAGGGGTTTTTTTATGGACAGATTTTTGGTGCAATTTTGTGTTCCAATCCTTGGGATAGGCATCAGGACACAGATTTTTACATCATAATTTTGGGGCCTTAATAATAAATGTGGATAAATTATTTTTTAAATGCAACAATAATTAGGAACCTGAACAATGCATGCTGCTATAAAGCACACAGAGTCTCATAGGCCATAAAAAACTTCCCTTATCCACATGCTTGTTCAAAGAAAATTAAATTTATAATCTCTAGGTATTGCTTTGAAAAATTGATGTCAATAAGGATGCAAGATCTGAAGATAGGAAGGATTCAGAAAGATAAATTAATAATAAAACACCAATCTAACAATTCTGCCTGGACTCTGAACATTCTGCTAATAAGCAAAAGAATTGCTAACTGCTGCTGACTTGTGCTGTTCCTGCTGCATCTGCCACCATATTATTATAATTTTGCCTCAAGCACTGCCGTGGAGCTCGCTTTAGCTAATGATCATGCAACTAACAGTCTGTCAGCCTTAATATCTGTGGGAAACAAAATGGAATTTGTCCCTACACTATTAGCCATGCTTTCTAAGCACACTTCCTTTGGCCATATGTATTGAACATTACATTTAATGCCTAGTCTACTATATGCCTACTGGATATGTGAAATAAAGAAAAATTGTATAGGACAGTACATAGAAGTCTACATAAACTTCTTTGGCACACCTTTGAAATACAAAACCAGATCAACATAGATCGTTGCTCAGTTTTTGGAGTAAATGCAAGAGATGAGAAGCAGCAGGTCAGTAGTCTGGCAGCCAATAATAATGCCAATTTATTGAAAGACTCAGTTTTTGCCTGAGGTCATCTAATTACATGTATTGCAACCACAATGAGGTTTAACACAAGGACAATTAAAGCTTCCATTTTGAGGAGGCAAAAAAGTCTAACTCCAGAGTGAATCAAACAGGAGTAAAATTAGCAAGGGTTCCTGATCTGTAAGTCCTGTAAACAAGAGAGGGATTAATATCTTTAGCGATTGCCACCCTAACCACCACTGCCCCTAAAGTGATGGGTACTGAGCTGTGTCAGGAGAAAAGCTTGCTGCCCTTTGGTTCCCAGAGTGAGCTGGGAAGGCTCAGAAGCCTGAGTCCTCTCTCTGCTCTGCTGCGTTTGCTACAGTGCTGCTGAGACGACCCATTTCTTATGGCAGTGAAGTAATCTGTGAACTGTCAGGAAAGCATGAGAGAAGGGAACTGGGGAAAGCAAGCAGTGGATTCCTTTCAGGCAAGCTATTGTTGAGTCAGAGTCTGTCCCTCTAGACCATGTTTCCCTGTTCTACAAATAGCTTTGCATCAAAAATACCCAGGAAAAGCGAAATGACTACAACTTGCTTTCACCACTGTTTTTTCATTTCTGAACACAATTATCACTTTCTCTCTGTCTCTCTGGTCACTTGTTCAATTGGTCAAATTTCACCTCATTAGCTAAGAAAATGAAAAGTACTTGAGATTTACTGGTTCTTTTCAAGTTTTCAGTGACAGAGATAGGAATCTTCCCTCCTGATTTGGACTCAGACAGGTTTGAGTTTAGGACCTCCTAACATACCCCCAAATGAACTGCTAGGAAGCTTTTGAACATTTAGGGATCTCCACTTCCTCTAAAACATGGCTTAAGGAGTAAACACTCATTGCAAGGCAAGTATAAGATTTATTGTCTACACCTCAGCTCTGCTATTTGTCAGCAACCAAGGCTGAGGTTCTGAGTATTTAGATATTCCCACTTTGAAGCTAGTGAAAATACAGTCAATGCACTGATATCGGTTTAAGTTTTGCTTAGAATAAAACTAACAGATTTATTTTTTCACGCTGTAGAATGTAATCACCCAAAGTGCTCGGAAAGGGTTGGGTACTAAATAGGTAGGCATATTAACTCCCTAAGTCCTTTAATTAGCTACATTTCATCATATTCTACTTCCTTATACCTGCCCCAGGGTCTTACAAAACACCTCACACCTGCTGCCACAGTTGGCTCAGTACCAATTTTCCACCAAAGACATTTTGTACCCTACAGAGAAGATTCCTACAGACCCTTACTTTGCTATCCTACATATATTTTGTTGTATATTCTACATTATGCTGTGTAGGTGTGTATTTTACTGATGTAGCTTCAGAGCTGAATATTTCAGGAATAAAGACAGTCTCATAGAGACGGAGGTGGTGTATATAAGCCCCCAGCTGGAGTTCTGTGTACGGCTGTTTATGTCACATGCTTTAGGAAAGATGGAGTTCATCTGGAAAAAGCCCAGGGTAGGCAAGAAGAGGAGTTATGAGAAAAATGGGGTTGTTTAGTCTAGAAAATGGGGGATGTGAGAAGTCTTTCAATATTTAAAATATTATTGCAAAATAACCTAGATGAATAAATTCCCATGTGACTGAAGACAAGGGGGGGGAAAGCAATGGTTTATGCTACAGCATGAGAGATTTCAGATGACCTTCTGGAAAGTCTTTCTAATGGTTAATGGCAGTTCAAGACTGGAGTATGCACTGGGGAAGTAGTGAGTACTTAACTGAAGTAGTAAGGGATAAATGCACTGCATTTATAGAGGTCTTGACATAAGATTATTAACAGTTTAAATGTGTATCTCCAGGACATGCATCTCTCACCACTCAGAAAGGCAACTGCCTTTAGCTGGGACCTTCTGGGGGAGAAGCACAAGCGTGTCTTCAGCAAAGCAAATTGACCATTGCTGCAGCAGGCCAGGCTCTCTTTCCGTTTACTGGTTCTGTGAGGCCAAACTATGGACCCTTCACTCTTTTTCTTAAGTCAAGAAACAATTATTCCAGTATTCAGGTGGGAAGTGGCTCACTCAGCTGGTTACTTTGCTAATTATGCTGTGGTTTTGAAGTCTTGAAACTATATATTCACACTCTTCTGTGCATGAGACACCACCACAACAGAGGCTTGAGGAAATTAAAACAAATGAAAAGCAAGTTTTTGTTTTAGATATTACATGCAAAATCATCAGAGTCTTCAGAAGTCCTACTGGGTTTTCAGACAAGTTGTCTCAAGTTAGATCTTCAAGATTTTCATAAAAATTGAAATAAGAAAAAAGTTTAATGTAATAGCACCCAAGAGTTATGTTATCTGAATGCTCTCCCCAGCCCCAAACCACCAGTGTTAACTTCATAGAAAACTGATACAGTCTTTTATTCTCTTTGTTTAAACAACACATGAGGTTACAAATGTCACCTCGAGGTAAAAACATTCAGCATCTCAACACTAGAAATCTCAGAATAGCAAAAGACATAGGAGCCAGTCCTGCTACAGTGGAAATCAGGACAGGGACATTTTGTCAATGAGTGAAGGTCCTGGAGAAAGCTTAATTGTGTACAAACTTTTTGAGGCATGAAAGGCATTAATTTTAAACAGTAAATGGCAAACAACACAAGATTAAATATAGGGCCTTGTAAATAACTATATTTGCAACTTTATATTAACATTATAAAAATAAAATGATTGCTAAATTGTGTCAATCTTTTTTGTATACAAATACAAGTGAATAATATAATATTTACACTGGTGGTTAGGTTGTACATGCACACACTTCTATTGTAGTAGGAATTACTGTTTTCATTTCCATCAGTTGCAAGGATTATAAATGTTTTCACTTATTACATCCTTTTCTCTGGAAAATTAGCTGGAAATGGTGGACATACACATTTTGACACTGAACAAAATTGGCCTAAGCTTAGAAAACATCTCCATTATACAAGAAAGAATATATATATTCATATTATTTTTCATATTATTATATTTCATATTTCAATAATAATATTTTTAAAATCCATTTACATTTTAAAGGAGCAATGTGCACTGTTTGGGAAAAAGGGGAAATTTGAGTCTGCACAATATATTTGTCTTTATGGTAACTGCTGTACAGGTAGTTCTTCCAAATATAAACAAAATGGGACTTACAGCAGAATAGGGGACTTACAGCCCATTAGAATCTTACTCTCTATTTCATTGGGATTTTTTTAAATAAAGTTGGGAAAAGGCGCTCCTACTTGAAGTTTCAAATTTAAAGCAAAAAGCACTTAGAAATAACCATGACTGCATATAAAAATCTTGACTAATACTGTAAATAAAAGAGTTACATTCTTTCCTGCTCAGAAGGAAGTAGGTGCATTCTTTCTGACATTCTCTAGCCATCTCACTAGTCCCTGTTATGCCCTGACTTATAATCAATGTAATTTATGGAGCAATCAATATTTCCATTTTTATGATAAAATGACATCTTGTGTACAAATGAAATCTCTCAAAGCATCTCAAAGTATCAGCATGGCAGTAATCAAATTGCTTGGTTGCTCTGTATCACAAGTAGGGAACATATCACAGAAATAAAGAAGGACATTCACACACAGGTGGAATCTGCTAGTCAGGGAACAGCCATAGTAACAAGCTTGTGTGAAATATACTCTGTTCAATTTCCTGCTTCCAGGGACCCACTTGTTTTAGTATACTTAGATGCTCTGTATTCCACTTGTCAGTCAAGCCACCATCTGCTCCTACTCCTTGTAACCCCTTCCAGTTCCTATGTACCCCCACATATCTTCAAATCCCTTTTACTTCAAAGAGTTTGAACAACCTCTGATCCTTTCCCTTCTGCTTGGAGCATGTCCCAGCTCCACATTATGCGGGCTGAGAAGCGCTGGCCTGTTAAAAGGTTAAGTCTACATCATATTTTGAAGACAGCTGCAAGTTTGCTTCAAGCTGGTGGGAAGCGAGCCAGTTTGGATGCAGAGGCCATGTGACTGCATTATCAGCATAATGCTGAGCTTGATGCAATAAGCCTGACGGAGAAACAGAATATATTAGCTGAGCTTCAGTCAGTGCAGAGCTGAGGCAAAGCAAGCTTACATCTGTCTGCAATCTGTCAGGCAGCTCCATATTGTGCCTGAATCACATAATTCCCCCTTCAGTCTTAATAGCCCACACACAAACTGAAGCAGGGACAGAAAGCCATTCTGTTTGCTTTCTACAGATGAATTTGCTGATACCGGGCTTCTGTCAGAAATAGCACACCTGCATGGAGCTCTACTCTGCTGTGCTGTCATTTCTATCATAGGTCTGCATTTGCCAGAAAGCTTTTATACTCCATGTCTATATTGACATTTGTTCAGTTACCAGTAAGAGATTATTTTTTGCACTGCTACCTGTCTCCACCCACTGAGAATCAGCTTCAGAGCCGTGAAACATTTATGACAAAAAAAGATTTGTAATTCTCTTTCAATTTTTGGTCTGTCCAAAAGCACAAGAGTTCTGATAAAATAAGACTTGCAAAAGCACTACTTGCTTTCAGTGGTCCAGCACCGCTTAGGATGAAACCCACAGATAGCCATTTTGAAGCACATCAATAGAAAATAAAGAGACTTTATTAATCCTTAGGACCATATACCCTGTTACAATACCCCTGGGAGATTTTACATGCTACCTTTCCCAAAGTCGATTTTCAATGTTATATCTAGTGAACATAAAGACTGGACACTGTTATATAGTCAACTGCCACACTCTCTGGCTATTGAAGGCGTTCTTTAATAAAACTTCGAAGATCCCTGGCTTAGAGTTCTCTGTGCACAATTTTCTATCTTCACACACCCCCCCCCC
>VZTJ01005702.1:630558-654171 GCA_013397795.1 Orthonyx spaldingii | reverse complement strand
CCCCCCCCAAGGAATCCCTGATATATAAAAACATCTTCCTCAAGGAGACACAATCCTAATGCCTGCACCTCCCTGAAGTGCCTGCCTAATGCTTGGGTTACTGCACTGATCATATGACAGTCTTGATCCCTTTTTGCATGTTGTTCTCCAGTATGTTTGTACATTCCTCTCTCAAATCATAGAAATCATCTTGGAGAAATATTCATTATCCATGCTGCTTTGCTATATATGAAGTGAGGGTGTTCATCAACAAAAAGAGTCTAGCTTCTCAATGGAGCTATAGAGATTATCAACCCTTAAGTAGCATCCAAATTCAATGAAATTAAGAAAATAAGAAGATGCAAGCAGGTTTCCAAGAACAGGTACCCATTGCAAAATCTAAGAGACAGGTTTGCCGCTCTTCCCATGTCTCCAGAAACATGTAGTGACAGTTGGTCAAGGCTGGAGCAAACCATACAACCATCTCCAGGCTAATGGAGAGGGCAACAGGGCCAGTGTGTCCATGGCTCAGTAGTACCTGTTTCTCTTTTATGAATCCTGACCTCATTTATCCTTGTAACACAGAATTCATAACCTCTCTTGCAGGCATGTGCATCTGGCTTGACTGAATTTACACTGTGTCAATCTGCTTCTCAAATCCTTTCAGCCAGCAAAGAACACTGGTGATACCTGAGCGGAAACAAAGATGACAAAAAATACTCAGGGCCATTTTGCAGTGGGAAATTATTTCATATTGTGTTTTGCTCAGAAAGGTTTGACAAAAAGTCTACTCTTAGAAACTTCTCTGTCTTCTGTCTTATACATCTTGCTAGTTAAACACAAATAGTTTAAGCATGAAATAATTGCAAATTTCTTTTTGTATGAAAGGCTTAGACATCTGAACACCTGTTTTTTTATTGACAAGAAAGTCTGTTCAGTCTAATGTTTGGAGCGGAGACAGGCAGCTCCTGGCAGAATTGCTCTTGAAGTATCATCCTGTGACTGTACTTCAGTGTCTTGCAGTCAGCTCTTCAGGCTGGAACACTGCTTCTGCACTGTTTTCCCAGCTCCACAAGCACTAGGAGAGCTCTGTGGCATTGCCTACACACTATATGGGTTATCAGGAATGGCTGCTTGTCCCTGCAGCTCTTGCAGAGTGAGATGACACCTTGTGAGTGTATCCCCCACTTCTCTCCACAGGCACTTACCAAATTTCCCAAGCGTGGAGAGGCACGGCGGCATTCACCAGACACAAGCTGTGGTGGCATGGGGAACAGGAAAGGTTCTCCTCAGGAGCAACAAGGAGATGAGGTACATGGGTGCAGCCATAAGCTTTAATGCTCACAGGAATCAACCTGACATTTTCTGGCCTGGCACAAAACCTTGTCTGTCTCCTGCTTGAGAAATGTAATACAGGCAATGAATCAGCAGTGCCATGATCACAATGCCCAGGTGCTACAAAATTGTTCTCCCAGCCCTGCTTGGAGTGCGCTGAGACAGCTTCTTGACCAGAAATGAATCTGGCTTCAGCAAACACCTGGCCAGGAGCCCTCCATGGGGTTCCATCCCACCCCCAGCCAGAACCAGCCTCAGTCCTGGGAGTCTCCCAGGGGATGGGCACAGAGCCTGCAGGTGGGCCTGGTTTGGTGGGGCCCCTGGCTGGGCAGGGCTGTGGGGAGCTGGAGACCAGCACTGCAAGCAGCATGACTGGGGCAGAGGCTGACAACCCTAGGGGCTGACGTGGGGTGCTGGGCTGCGGGGAGCCCCCAGGGGCTGGCAGGGACAGTCAGGGCTGGGGCTGCCCCTGAGGCTCTGTCACCAGGGTTTTTTTGTGTCAAATTTCTGTTCTCAGAGACTGTTCTCTTGTCTGGACATGTTGATGGTCGTTTGCTTCCCCTCCCTCAGCACTCCCTGACTCTGCTCGGCCATAGGAACTCAGTGTGGATCACGCTTGCTCACTAGTGACACTAAAGCAGCCACCTCTTTGAGGCACACGTTTGGCTGCCTTGTTGCACAGTTCCCCAGCCCTGCTTTTGGAGATGTTGGTGCCACAGTGAGGAGGTGCACTGCATCATGGCTGCCTGCAGCTCCAGCAACAGGAATTCCCCACCTTTCCCCCTATGGGCTTCCAGCTTCCTTCTGACTACCTCCCTTGTCAACCACAGACTCTGAATCAAAAAAATCCCCATTTCCTGGATTCAGAAGCAGTAGTCACTGCCCTGCCTTTCTGAGCTACACCCGAGGGACCACTGCTGTGTCTCCTTTTCTACCCGCTGTGGTCTCAGCTACAGATGCCCCTGAGCTGCCATGACCTGGGAGGCTATTTCACAGCCATGCCACAGCTCCCTGCCTCAGCACTGTGCTGTCTCTGCTTTATAACCCACCTTTCAGCCATGAAGTTTTATGCAAAATTTTCTCTTCAGATTACAACAGCTTCTTCCAGATGCTGCCTCATTTACAAGAATTGAGTTAGCCTTCACCAACCTTACTCACTGTTAACCCTCCCTGACTCATGCTCCAGTTCAGGGAGTTCAATCCTCTCATGCTCTGATGACATTTTATTTTAAGTGCATCAATATTTTGAGTGGAGGGACCTACTTTTAAGTTAGACAGAAAGAGAGGAGGAATTAAGGGTCTTCCCAGCTAAAAGGCCAACTTTGATACACCCAGGCATCAAGGAGATGAAGCCTATTCAGCTGAAGAGTTTGAAGATTTGAAACCATGAAATACTCTACGTTTTTTAAAGTAAAAGATGAAAACAGATATGGAACATCCGTCAAGAAGAGGGGAAAAAAGCCATTGGAAAGGAATATAGACTTCAGTGAATGAATAGGCATATGAAAAATGTGGTTAGGACTGGGCAAGGAGACACAGGGCAGTTGGATGGGAATAATCACTAGAGAAAGCTATTTCACAGCATCTGTAGAAGAGTTGAAAAGACAGACCTGCCACTCCACAGTTGATTTAGTCCACACTGAATCTGAACTCTAATGAAATCGTCATTTGGGCAATATCTTGTAACAAGGAGTCCTATGTGACAGTTATAGATTTACCCTTTAGTTTCACAGTTCCCTATTTTTAAATATCTTTTCTTGCTGTTAGTTTGTTCGCCCCTAACACTGAAACGCTTCTGCTCTGGCATTCAGTGTAGAACTGCCTTGTGAAACACCTCACTCAGTAATTGCCTCCACTGCCCTTTCTTCCCAAGGCCATCATTACTGTTTGCCTCCCAGGTCTGCAAATCTGCCAGCAGCTCCCAAAGCTGTCTCCCAACCACACATTTCAGTGACCTCATCTCTGCAGGCCACAGTCTCTCTCACACTTGACATAAACTCAGATCAACAAATTCACTCCCTAAAGCACAGATAATTATACTCCTCTAATGTCAGGAAGCTCTAGTACATCCTAGTGAATGAAATGTGGAACAAACCTAGATCTTTGCCAACAGGTGTTGCTTCTGTAGATATCTAGGTGCATCTTCAATTGAAGTGTGAACATCCCTGGGACTTGCTCGTGCAGCAGAAATTTGTCTCAGACACCCTTTCACGATCATTGGGAGGGATTAAATTTTTTGAGTTGTGACAAAATGAGTGAGTTTGGTTCTGTCTCTATAGAGTCTCACTCAGTTGCTTTCGGATACAACCAAGGTTCAAATTCTTTTCAAAATCATTAAGTTGCATTTTCAGTGGGACAAAGCTTATCTGAAGGTAAAGAACTCATGCTGCAATGAGAAAAAAGAATGTACTCTTATGGTGAAATAAATGGTTAAAGGATAGGACACAAAGGATGAAAGTCCTTGGAGGAAGATCAACAGTGGAGTGCCACTGGACT
The DNA here is from genome assembly GCA_013397795.1 of Orthonyx spaldingii. Classification (NCBI taxonomy): domain Eukaryota; kingdom Metazoa; phylum Chordata; class Aves; order Passeriformes; family Orthonychidae; genus Orthonyx; species Orthonyx spaldingii. The sequence continues at coordinate 650,361 of VZTJ01005702.1, read as the reverse complement.
GTACTACATGTTGTTATTATTATATATTATATACAGTGTATTCCCACAGGAATACACTGATTGATCTAGTCCTAAGTGACCTGGAAAGCGGGATGAGATGAAGGAACAAGGTTTGCTGATAACAATGAGTTATTTGAAGAAGTAAATTTACAGCCAACTGCTAAGAGCTGCAGAGGGATATCATCATGCAGAATGACTTGGAAATAAAAATGCAGTTGAATTCAATATTGATAAATGTAAAGTAATGCACATGGGAGAAAAAAGTCCAACTATGCATATGCAATGATAGTCGCCAAAGTAGATGTTACTACTGTGCAAAGCAATCTTGAGGTTATTATAGAGAGGTCTGTGGAAATGTCAGCTCAGTGCTCAGTAGCATTTAAAAAAGCAAATCAAATATTAGGAAAGAAATTAAGACCAAATCAGAAAAGAGCATGAAGTTGCTGTACAGATTTACTGTGTGACTGCATTTGAGTAGTGTAAGCTGTTCTATCCCCATCCTCCCAGCTCAGAAAAGTGTGTGGGGAAAAAAACAAAGATGCTGCAAAATCTGGAACAGTTTTGCTGTGAGAAATCGTCAACAAGACCAGGAACCTTTTTCTGGGAGGAGAGAAAACCAGGTAGGGCACAGAATAAATGTCTAAATAATCTTAAGTGGCTAGAAGCAAGCAGATGGAGAATAAGTGTTCACTGTCTTCTAATATAGCATTAAATGGAATGGTAGTTTCAAATAAAGCAAAAGGAGATAACTTTTGAAACTACAGTTCAGCTGTGTAACTCATTGCCACAGGAGGCTGCATGCACAAAAGGTCTCTGTGGCCTTAAAAGACTCAGGTAAAGGGGATGCGTCGAGAGTTCCTGGATAAGGATACTCAGAGTCTTCCAAAGATGCAGACCTTGGGAGTTTGAGAGAGGGGTCTGGCAGCATGGATGTGTCCTTGCTCTGTTTCGCCATCCCTTTTCCTGTTGTGCATCCATTATTGCCCAGTGCTGATGAGCTGTGGTGGACCCACTGCAAAAGTTCTGATGTTTTATGGTTGTCCTCTTAAGGGATTACAGTAAGTCCCAAAGCTCACTCTTTCCTCCTTGGAAGTGAGTGAGGCAAACTTGGCTCTGATGCCTATTTTATGCTGGAATAAAATATAGTTTGGTCTAAGTCAGAAGGGAGGTGTAAGCTGTGTGACTTGGATTAATTTGGCATTCAGTGGGTGTGCGAATGATGACATACCCACCAATGGAACAGATGGTCTGGGCAGCAGAAAAAATAACCAGATAGCTATAAAATAAAGCAAGCTCCTTCCAGGCAAATTCTTCTCTTCATTTCACCTAAATAAATCTGAAAGAATTTCATTGCAAGGGCTGAGCTGTTTGCCTCTTTCACTTGAGGTATATCTTGTGTCTTTGCCTAATTTGGACTCTTGATGGAATTTACCTTCTGGAAATTCATCTTCTTTCTCTAGCTTGAATTTGGACCCTTATGTTATGAAATAGCTTGTTGATTCTCTTATACAGTGTCTATGGAGCAGCATCTAGACTGATCTCCAGAAAACTGAAATCAGTCTTACATGAATTTCTGCTCAGCCCTGCGCATCCTGGGGGTGGCAGCTGGGATGAAGAGATCCTGAGGCTGATGAGGCCGGAGTGATACTTATGTCTCTGCAGGCATTGCTTGGCACCATGGGCAAGCAAAAACTCTGAAACCTCCTTAACCTGAGCTAAATCAGTCTTGAAGTTGTTCAATGACAGCAAAGGTATCAGCCCTTAAATAAAACTACAGCCCTAAACTGCAGTAAAAATACATCCCTAAGAGATGCATCCACTGTCTCTCCTTTTCTTCTCTTGCCCTTTCCACACACCCCACCTAGTTCCTTGTGCTGTGGCTATGCTGGTATTGGAGGCAGACCACACAGATCACAGACAGTGTTGCATAAGGAATTTATCAGATGTGTCCCAAAGAAAAAAAATTGTTACATGCCCTTAAGTTACAGCAAGATAAATAATGACAATATGATAAACAAAAGTATTCCGATTTTAAAAGTAGTATAAAATTGAGAGCTCCATGTTAGAGCTTTATCCCAGAATATTTTCCACATTGCAGAATACCGTTTTCTCTATTTTCATGTAATCTGATAGACATAGTTTCTGTTTTCCTAAGCATGAATGTTTGTCAATACCAACTTTAAGTAATAAGAAGCTGATTTGGTTGCAGGAAAAAAGAATGAGTCATCCAGCTGAACAAAAAACACTGCATTCTTGTAAATGTATCCTGTATATCTGTATACTTAAATAAGCCTAAGATATGATGATGCGATATTGTTTCCAAGTAGAAATGGTATCCAGATCTCTGTGTGGGTGGATAGGTAGTGGGTGGATATAATAAAAACCTCCATGATGTATTGTACATATCCCTCTGTTGTTTTCAAATATGGTTCTGAATTATTAATACCTAAAAATGGAATTGTCCAGTTCTGCCCTTATGCATCGTTGTTTACTTCAATAAACCTAAATTTAGTAGGAAATGGTGAATATTTAATTGTGCAGCATAAATAATGAAGATTCCCAACCATTCTGGAAAGTCCCTGTTTCAGAGATAGCAAGTGCTTAGTTTTATGTTTTATTGCTGTGCTCTGCTGCTAAAGTCTTCTGATTCATGACTCAGCCACTTGATATGCTGTGTTGAACTCCTCTCTTTCACAAACCAGGGGGAGAAAACAGAGGGGTCTCTGACTTCATCCTTCATATCTAGGGCATCGTTTACCAATAGATGCAAACAAGTACCCAAAGCCCTAACTTTGGTGTGGGAAAATATAACCTTAGCATAGATGGATTTCAGCCGTGAGGCCTCTACCCGAATGAGCTTTAGCTGTGACCTTGGGTGGAGCAGCTAAGTTAACCAATCACAGTGTGGGGAGGAGCATCTGCTGTATGGTATAACAGGTTTGTGTTTTAAGAGGCTGAAGGTAGAGGTTGGTGGTGATGCAGTTGATGCTGCTATTGCTGAAGCCTGCCTTGAAAATATCCCTGGTGTGGTTGTAAGAGCGATGTGACAAATGGTGCCCTGTGTGAGGAAGAGACTGCCGAAGAAAGCAGTCGTGAGTCCACCATTAATGGATGACCCCATTGTAGAGGATCTGGGGCTGCGGTGGGTAGCAGCCAATGGTGGAGCCCAGCCTAGCAAAGAAGGCAGAGAGAGCCTAAGGGTCTAGAAGGTCTGCAAAAGCAGGAAGGACACCTGTTCATAGGTGAGTGACTGGGAAACAAAAAGCCCAGCCTAGCAAAAAAAGTGAAGAGAGCCTAAGGGTCTGGGCAGTCTGCAAAAGCAGAAGGGGACACCTTGACCTCAAGGTGAGCAGCTGGAGACCAAAATATGGGGGCCAAAATATCAGCAGAAGAAGAATCCATTTTTGAACACTCTATTACAAGTACTACCAATGAGGCAGTGGCAGTGTAGAAGCAGCTGCGCTGGAGTGAGTGGCAATTACTTATGCAAGTTTCCAGGAGTTGTTTGTTATAACTTATTATGAATATAAAGTTGTGAAAATTTTAATAGTATGTATTGTATAATTTATAAGAATATGGAGCTATAAAAATCTTAATAGTATGTGTTGTATAGTTTAAAAGAATTAAGTGGAAATAGCACAAAATATTTGTAATTAAAAAAGGGGGAATTGTGGGAAAATATAACCTTGGCACAGATGGATTTCAGCTGTGCGGCCTCTACCCGAATGAGCTTTAGCTGTGACCTTGGGTGGGGCAGCTAAGCTAACCAATCACAGTGTGGGGAGGAGCATCTGCTGTATGGTATAACAGGTTTGTGTTTTAAGAGGCTGAAGGCACAAGTTGGTGATATTGCAGTTGATACTGCTATTGCTGAAGCCTGCCTTGAAAATATCCCTGGTGTGGTTGCAAGAGTGATGAGACACTTTGGTTTACCTTTTACTTTGGGACCCACTAGTGGAAGATGCTGACTCTTCTTCTCATTGTTTCCTTGACTGGTTTACGCAAACCAGGCCTCCCTCCCTGTCACATCTGTGTTTTCCTTTGGGTGCTGCCTGGAAGGAAAGCCGTGTGCCTGTCCGTGGGAGAGGCCCGGTGAGACAGTGGAGATGTGGCTGCCTGTGCTCAGGAGGCACCCTCAAAGCCAGACATGAAGTTCCTCAAGTGGTTTGTAGTGCAGGATCTGCCCAGCTTGTGAAGGCAGATACTGATAGGAGATGCACTGACAGAGGCAATGTTGATCTCCTCCAGTTTTTGTCTGCGATGCTTTTCCCTCTTTTTTTTTTTTTTTTTTGGCACTGGCATGTATCTGATACGTCTCCACTCAGGAGGTAGTGTCAGGAAAAAGAATTCTACAGAAGGATAGAAAAGCAGATACAAAGGCATGCTGCATATTTCTTACACATCAGTTTGTATCTTAATTCCTATCAAGACTGAGTATTCAGGTAATTGAAACTTACCCAAGCTAGCAGAGCATTCTCCATATAATTTCTCCTTGGAACTTCAGAGATGCAGAGATGCCACCTTTTGATTTTCATTCATCTTAAACACAGCATGCAAAATGGCCTACCTAAAAGTATTTCTAAAATATATTTCTTAAACATAAAGGAATAAAACCTGATTATTTCACATTGCACCCACTTTGTCCTGGGGTGTAATGCAAATTATGGATCGTGTAATTTCACACTTCCATTTGTAGATAATGATAAGCAGTTTTAACATTATAGTTAGTGCACTTGGTCTGGGTCAGATGTGCAGCTTCATCAAGTGTTAGCATATATATTTTGTCACAGAATCCTATGCACACAGTATAACTTCCATGGGGAGGGGATTGAAAGCAGTGCCCCAGACAGGAATTATGAAAAGGTCTCTGAGTGTGATTGCAAAGCTGGAGATTGAAAGAGAACTGGAATTGAAAAGGGAATGTTATTAATACCAGAAGAGCAGGGAGTGCTTGCTAACCTGGTAACAAGGCATGTTATTGTGCTGAAGAAGTATGAAGCAAAACCAAATAAAACTTGTTTGAATTATCCTTTCAGAGCCTACTGAGGAATGAGTGGCCACAGAGGTAATACAGAGCATGGTAAAGATATTTTACAGCAGTATATTGCAATTGCAGATTGCAAGACTATTGTTTAAAGTAAAGTCTATACTTAGAGATGCTGCATGACTGCTTGTAAAGTAGTGTAGTGGTTTAAGTCCAGCCAGCAACCAAGCCCAGGCAGCTGCTCGCTCACTCCCCCACCAGTTGGATTCAGGAGAAAATCAGAAGGGTAAAAGCTTGAAGACTTGTGGGTTGTGATAAAGACGGGTTAATAGGGAAGGCAAAAGCTGTGCATGCAAACAAAGAAAAACAAGGCATTATTTCCCTGCTTCCCATGGGCAGGCAGGTGTTCAGACATCTCCAGGAGAGCAGGGCCCCATCACGTGCAGTGGTTACTTGGGAAGACAAACTCCATCACTCTAAATATCTCCTCCTTCCTCCTTTTTCCTCACAGTTTCTATTCTAAGCATGATGTCATTTGGTCTGGAATATCCCTTTGGTCAGTTTGGGTCACCTGTTCTGGCTGTGTCTACTTCCAACCTCCTTCCCAGCATCCATGGCAGCAGGAAAAGCAGAAAAGGCCTTGGCTATGTGTAAGCCCTGTTCATCAATAACAAAAACATCTCTGTATTATCAACCCTGTGTTCAGCACAAATTCAAAACATAGCCCTGTACTAACAAAAGTAGCTAAGTTGCCTAGTCTACAAGGAGCTTGGATGCTCTCAGCTGATGTATAATACATTGTTCTGGCCTCATACAGGTTAATTACAATGTCTGAGGGCGGATAGGAAACTCTTCTTTTAATATATTACGGCTATCTTTTCTCACTCTCAGGTAGTTTATGCCTCAAATACAAACCTGCAGGGTTTTTTTTAGGAATTCATTCAGCTGATATTGAAGTCAATTTCAGCCTACTGATGGAGTTTGCTGATAACTTTCTTACCACTGGAAGCATCCCAGCTGATGATGGTTATCACGGGCCTAGACTTTTTAACACTAATTCTGTGTTTTTTGATGTTGTTGAAAAGCAGATTGGGGGAATAGCACTGTTACTCATGCCTTTGTATAAGACATAAAGAGTGCAGTTAAAACTCCATTCCTAAGATAAAGTGACAATTTCCACCCTGAAGATAAAGCCCACCTATCAATATCATCTTCAGGACAGAGCCTCAGGCTAAAGAATGAATTCTTGCATTCACTAAGAACCACCTGAAATAATATCCTCCTGCCTTTCAAAAGAGACATTCCTCTTGAGCCCTGCCTTCTCTGGGGGAAAAAAAACAAGTTGAGTATATTTACACAGGTTTATACATCCAGATATATGCATATATGTTTTATTTATATATAGAACAGAAACAAGGCCCTATTAAAAGAAAACCAAAACCTATTAAAACAGAGCAGTACTCCAAATGCACAATTTTCCCCAAGAGAGCCATGAGGCTGAGCTGTTAGTGGCAAATAGCAAATCCATCACTTCAGACTTGTGCTTGGATATTGCCATGAAGAAAGTAAAATGAAAAGCCACATGGAGCATAATGGAACACTCACTCTCCATGTACCAGAATCATGGAATGTGTAAAAGAGAACACCCTCATAAGAATGGAGAGGTTGGCACAACTCTGAGCTAGAGTTCCAGGCTGGCTACAGGTAACAACATGCTGGGGTTATAATGACAACATGCTTCACCATGTCCCAAACATGTAGATTATTTGTAGCTCTCAAATTGAGGAGGAAGCATGGGGACCACAAGATTTTCCACTCCAAGTGAGAGTCCACTCATTTCCATCCAAGCAGTGTCTCTCTATCTCTAATCAGGTCCTGTATCTGCTCTTCTCCCAGTGAGCACCAGGTTGCTTACTAAATGCCACGTTGACATCCAGCCTTCAAACCTACTTCTGCTTTAACTCATGCCAACACAACTGTGCTGCACAGGCAACCACAAGACTTACCCAGCTCTTGGAATGTTTTGACTGCCTAGAGGACAGGGTGGCTTTGTGTGGAGGTAGTGCTAGGTGGCATCTGGAGGACAATATGCAGGTTTCCATGTAAAAGTTTGGGAGTGGGGTAGACCAGGATAAAAGTCCTGTGTTGTTGTTCCCCAAATGAATCACAAGATTGTTTCAGTAAAAGGTATGGCAAATTATCAAAGGAAATTTCTAAATTCTTATCCCATTATTTTAATGTAGTCAAAGGTCAGAAGGATGCACAAACTTGTCTTAGCTAGACAAGAAATAGTGCAACAGCCTTGGAACCTTACTGGGGGAAGGAAGCAAAACACAGCCTTTTCATGACCTTGGTGAGCATGTTAAGGAATTCCTTTACTTTCCACTGTACTGTATATGATAAAGGCTTTACATTCAGAAGTCTCTCTCTTCTTTTTGCATAACCAGAATAAATCAAATAGGGGTTGTGGTTTTTTAATAAAATTAAACCCAGATCACATTTAGCTGGGAGAAAGTTATAGGCCTGAAAGGGAGAGCAGAGGCACGCAAGCATGGAGATCTGGTTGGGAGAGCTGGTCTCAATGTGCAGAGGAAGGAAAAGGGCTGTAAGGGTCTGTCCAGTTTGCTGGCATGTGCTGTAGAAGATAGTGGAAGGAAGAATAGGGGACAAGGGAGTAGAGTGGTTATGTCCTGCTTGGGAGAAGAGAGATGTGCTGCTAGCTAGCGTAGGGAAGGAGAGAAAATTCATAAGGGCTGTGTCCTGTTTAAGAGAGACAGGGCACAATGACTATTCAATACACAGACTTGGGGTGTAAGGAATGCAATTTCTAGTACAAACTAAAGCCACTTCTCAAAGTTCAGGGTCAGACTCTTCCAGCAGATTCTTTCCACTTACTCAGTGTCCTGATCCAGAACTGGGATATCCTAGGAAAATAACTGCAAGAACAGCACTGAGGATTTTCTTCAGGATGTAAAAGGTATGGAAGGAATTCACTTAGAGAGAAAATCAGGCCATTTTTCAAAAACTGTTGAATGTGGAAGTTGTTTAAGCAGGTGTTCCCTTTATTTTTTTGTCTAACAAGTGTTATATCCCATAATTGCAAAATAATAATAACCCTTCAGATAAATAAACAAAAAATCAACATGCTATTTCTCAAATTCTAAAGCTGAAGGGTTGTGTAGGCATGTTCCCAGTGTCTCTGGTTTTGGAAAGGCAGCCTGGATTAGCATGGCTGCATGGATATTGGAAGGCCATGAGCTAGCTGGGGCACAGCAGGGTGATGGTTGGGCAATATATTGCAAGGATTTGGCAGCTTTGTTACAGGAGAAAATTATACTGGATATTCATGCAGGCTATAGCTAAGCTCTTTAAAGCAATGCACAGATTAATAAATAATTGAAACAGCTTAAAGGAATAGGAGGATAAATTTGCTGTAATCAAGGGACACATGGTGCAAAATAAGACAGGATCCCAAACTCCATTAAGAATAGGCACATGACTAAGTGGCATCTTGACCAAAGGCAATGCCAGCCTACGAACAGGTGTGTTATACTCACTGAACAGCCTGCAGGTCCTTAAGCAATTTTTAAATGTGTCACACATCTGCCAGTCCTTTCTGTGTCAGACCAATGGAAAGACAAAGAGAGAATATCCAGAGGTCATGGAAGACCCAGACATCACCGAGTCAGATCACAGATTTTATACAGTCTTTACCTTAGGATGATATTCCATCTCATGACATACTGAATATGGAGTAACACCAGGGAAATGATCCTCAGACTTGAAATTTCAACAACAGCTCATGGAAAGTGAGTAAACAAAGCTGAAATGGCCTATTAACACCATAGCTGACTAAACAACAGTAAAGTCTTTCCCTCTTTGTCATGCATGCTATAACTAAAACATTAACTGGCTAGTGGCACTATTCTTGAAAAAAGATTACATTGTTAGTATTTTCCAGGAGGATGCTCACTCACAATAATTGTATTTCCATTAAGGAGAGGAGAGTTTTGTTGCAGGAGCTTAAAAATTTTTCTATGAAGTATAGAAATTACCAGAATATATTTCACCTAGTTTTTTCTTGAAAATAGGAGTTGAGTAACAATTACATAAATAAAATACTATTATACTGTGGTTAAATTACTAATTCATGTAAGCATTAAATTACATTATTCTTCTGCCTCCTTTCTTGAGGAAAAAAAAAGAGAGAGTAAACACATTGTTGCCTCCTCTGGATTTAAAAAGTTGATGATAGAAATGGAAAAGCTAAAGAATTAAATGAGAGGTCTTTTTTAACAACATTAAATGAAGCACATAAACTTTCCTGAGAGCTGTTCAAAAATGCCAGAAAACCCTATAGCACATACTGTTATCACTTTAAGCTACCTCTCAAATAAACTGTCAATCCCACACACTATCCAAACTTTCCATACCATCTGGCAGGAAGTTTATGCAGAATCTGAAAAATTCCTCAGATTCCAGTCTGGATGGACCCAACAGTGTGATTTGTGAGGTTGATCTAATTAAGCAACAAATTTGAATACTTGTCCCACACATAGCCAAATTTCTTAGCCCTTGGAGAAGGCTTTCATTTTTTATGGAGAAGGCAGAATGGAAAAGGTATGCATTCCACCATTCATCTAAGTATTAGGATTATGAACACTTGTAGACTGTATATTGGCAGAGAGCAAGAGGTTGAAGTCTGGCCCAGCTGGAAGAGATCCAGCAAGATCTACTCTACAACACTTACTTAGATTAGAAGAACAAATAAATTCAGTAATTTTATCAAAATGAGCTATTGCAGTTTGTGCATGCTTTACAATCAAGCAATAATAATGAGGACTTCCTGCAGTAAAGTAGCTTCATAATGTCCTGTAGCAAAGCCTCAGTAACTCTGCTGAATATGATTGGAGTTCCAGTTAGGAATATGAGTTACCAGCAAAAGACATCTCACTCAGAGAGCTAACATTACACCAGTGACATAGGCTCAGGATTAGTCCTTTGGCTTTTCTGTAGCTGCTGGAGATGTAAAAATATGGGCAGGCTTTCAACTCCAGAAGTGCCAAGCCCATACACACTACAAAATAACTTGACTGTGCAGGTGAAACCTATAATGCATTTAAACTGTGTTCAGTCACAACACTTTACACTGGCTAAAGCACTGTCTGGTTTAAGAAGGAATGTGGTATCTTTGTCAAACAGAGTCATTGGATCATACAATGGTTTGGGTTGGAAGTTCATCTGGTTCCAACCTCCCTGCCGTGCGCAGGGACAACTTCCACAGACCAGGTTGCTCGAAGTCGCATTCAACGTGGCCTTGAAAACTGCCAGGGATGGGGCATCAGCAACTTATCTGGGAAACCTGTTCCAGTGCTTCACCATCCCGACAGTAAGGAATTTCTTTCTAATATCCAACCTAAATTTCCCTTCTTNGGTTCCAACCTCCCTGCCGTGCGCAGGGACAACTTCCACAGACCAGGTTGCTCGAAGTCGCATTCAACGTGGCCTTGAAAACTGCCAGGGATGGGGCATCAGCAACTTATCTGGGAAACCTGTTCCAGTGCTTCACCATCCCGACAGTAAGGAATTTCTTTCTAATATCCAACCTAAATTTCCCTTCTTTCAGTTTGAACCCATTACTCTTCATCCTATCACAGCAGTTCCTGATGGAGCAGCCCTCTCCAGCTTCCTTGTAGGCTCCCTTCAGAACTGGAAGGCTGCTACGAGGTCTCCATTCTCTTCTCCAGACTGAATAGCCCCAACGTTCTCAGCCTATTTGCATAGAGGAGTTACACTAGTGCCCTTACAAACTTTGTGGCCCTCCTCTGGATTTGCTCCAACAGTTCCATGTCTTTCTTGTGCTGGAGGCACCAGAGTTGGATGCAATACGACAGGTGGGGTTTCATAAGAGCATAGTCAAGGGAGAAGATCATCTCCTTTAACCTGCTGGCCACACTCCTTTTGATGCAGCCTGGGAGATATATATAAAAAAACCATATACATATTATTTATATATATATATGTGTACACACACACGAAGTCAGTGTTGCTCAAGTCCAAGCATTTTCTTTTTCTCTCTAAAAGAAACACAAGTAGGAACAAACTGGTTTGGTCAAACCATGAACTTGCTGGAACCTTCACGTCCTGACATAACTGAAGTTCAGGGGGGTCGTTTCTGAGGGTCTGAAATAAATGGTTTCCAGATTAGCCCAGATAAGAAGTGCAGGAACACTGAGAAAATGGTTGTTACCACAATATTTCAAGTCCAAATTTGAAGGAATCAAAAGTATTCATATGAATTAAAAACTATTTTTCAATAATATTACCAGCGAGTTCTGGAAATTGTAATATGCAATAGCTTGCATATGTATTCAAGCTATGGGTTCTTATTAAATAATAATGAAATCTGAAGTGTTGGGAAAATTTTGAACTTACACTCCCTGAAACAAAGTCTATATCACATTTAGGACCTTATTTGCTTAATGCAACTGGTGATCATTATTGCACAATTACTGTGGGTAATCTGTATCAAATTGCAGATTTTCTCCCACCACAGTGTATATACTGTGACAACACTTAAATTACAGATGACTGAGATAAAATGACTGAGGTTTTTTATGCTGACACCTTGTGTTATTTGCCTAGCCAAGTTTGTCACCTGTGAGGAAACATATGCATCCTCGGAGGCACATACTGGAGAACAGTAGGAAGAACATTGAAGGATTATTTGCATTCAAGTCATTTTGCCTCAAGCTTCAATACAAAATCTGTGATTTGCAGCCCAATTTAAAGAAAATCCCACTCTCTCATCTAAGTTAATTTAACAGCCCTCCTGCTTTGAAGTCCAGAAAGATTTTTTTAATAAGGATAGAAGTAAAATGCTTGGGATAAAACTCATATAAGCACTTCAATTAACAGGGCAGTTATGACACACCTAAAACTTGTTTCTCCACTGGTAGCAAAGCAGAAACACCACTAAACCACACCACTGATTTCACCTGGAGAGGTTTGTGTGTGTGACCTACAATGCAACTGCTAGAATTGTACAGTCAGAGTGTTTAAAAAAACCCTCGCAGATACCCAAATACAGAAATCAAAGGCAAACACAGATCAACTGCAAAAGAAGAACTGAATTGTACTGAATGAGAAAGCAGACAACAATATTTTTAATTGCATCATTTAATTATTCAATGCAATGACCTCAAAGTGTGTTATTAACATAATTTTTCTACTGCAGCTCTCCATTTGTAGATATTAGTATTTCCAATTTGCAAATAAGAGATGCAAGTTTTGAGTCTGACCCAAAGACAACAAAGGCCAGCAGAAGACTTGTCAGAGCTGGGAAGACAAGCTACATGATCTGCTCTCCAAGAAAGAGAGAGGATCTACCCATCTTTTTTGTACACCTTCAGACTAAGAAAAAATGTTGTGCTTCCAGCTATCATAGGTTCATTTTTTTATGCCTGCAAAAGAAAAATACAATGGGTCCTACTTCTTCAACAAAATACTAGCTAGGCAAACCAACAGGACAAGGCCATAAGCTACCACTTCTACTATAAAAATTAAGTGAAAATCTAAGAACAGTCTCTGACTGTTTTTGAACAACAATGTTCAGGATTCCTTTACGTGAATTTCACCATCTTTCCACCTAATCATGGCTGCATGCATGTAAGACAGTAGAAGGATAAGAAAGCAGCAACTCAGGTGACGGAACCAAACTGCACATTTTCCCAAACTGCACATTTTCTAACTGATTTATTAAACCAGCCAATGCATTCTCAGCGTTAAGAAACAAAGCTTTATCCAAGAAATCACTTTAGAAAAGTCACTGAGAGATCTATTAGCTGTAACACAATGGGTTAAAATTATATGCAATGATTGCTACACTCATTGCCATTATTTAACAACCCCAGGAAAAGAAGAGGAAACAGAGGAATCTGGAAGAAAATGGAAGTAGATTTGAGTTTGCAAGGAGTTTAGTCTTTTGCAATGGAGGCTAAAACGAAGTCTTAAGAAGAATGGAATGAAGGAGGCTGACTCCTTTCAGTTTAGATCGAGCTGCCCAGTCAGCTTATGATTTTTACTGTTGCCAGCAAATTAAACATTACCATCATTATATTTCTGTTTTTCTGTAGAATCAGGATATGAAGGATATGCTGCCATTGCAAAACATTCCCAACGAGTTTGGAAACTGCCAAAAAGGAAGAAGTGCTGAGAAGTTCAAAATTGTTCATATAAGAGGAGCATACTAAATATACAGTGCATAAATGAAGAATTCCATTTAAAACTGCTCCCAGTGACTAACTCTTTGGCTTCTTTTTGCCTTCTCTATGAAAATCATGAGGGATTACTTACATAAAAGGGAGTGTTATTATTTAAAACCAATATATTTGCTAATTTGGTGGCATCTGCAGAGCCCGCTATTATTTTGTAACCTGTTTCAAAATCTTGACTTTATTGATCAATGTCAGGGTTGCCACAAGCTTCCATTGACTCACTAATCATGATTGTATTACCCAACAGATTTTTATCACCATGCTGTGCCACAGAAGAATCCATGGCTGAAAAAAGCAAGGAATTATTTTTTCAGCTAGATATTTTCCTTCTGAGAAGTGATCCTTTGTAGTTTTATGCATATCAAAGCTTCATGTATTTTTAAAAAAACTCCAAAGAACCAAGCATAAAGGATTTAGGCTGTCAGTTATGTATGTTCAGACTGTACATGAAATAGTTTTCCACACTTTCAATCTGCAGTAGGAATTTTTTTCAATGAGTGGTGCACACAGCTTATACAAATCTTTGTTTGGCTAACACCTTGGAGCACAAGTTGTTCTGCTCCAGTACAAATACAGGCAGAGACATTGTCTTCAAAGGTTATAATACGCTGGCTCTAAAAAAATACATAGTATTGATTCATCTTCATTCTCTCAACTGTTCCCCTCTTAATGATGCTGTTTACAAGGCAAATTAATTTTTCTGCTCCTAGGTTAACCTGGGCCCTGACTGTTAAATTAGGTTTTTACTGTTTATAAATCATTGGCAACCTATTTCTACAGAGCTGGCTGAAATTCTAGGTAAAAATCTGCAGCTCTAACCCTAACTAACCCTTTCCCAAAGAAGTACTTTAATAATTTTTTAAAATAACAATCCTTCATCTCTCAGATTGCACTTTTACAGCTTTGCTGCCCCAAGAAGCAGCTGCCCCTGCTGTTGCAGTGACCAGAAAGGTGCTGAAGGAGTTTTTGGTAGATTCCAGTTGAAAAGAAATTTATTTTTCCAAAATCCATCTAAAGTATGTGGTATGAGTATTATTCTGTCAGCCATACTAGGATTTATTTGCTTAGCTTTACCCTACCTCTCTTTTTACCCTGCTTGATTTTGATTTTGGTGAAACAGTTCACCCTAGGAGCAGGCAGTAAGGAGCATGATTATGTGACCTCTTCTCAGAGGGAATTTCACCTTGCACCAGTTAATAAATACTACTAACAAGTTCACTTTATAGAAATGGCTCCCCTCTTCTCACCCCTACCCATTCTTGTTCTTTACAAGGAGGGGTTTCTGTTAGTTTTTTAGAATATTTATCTCAGCAGCAGACCCTCAGTGCTTTTGCTATCAGAGTGTCTGTGCTGATACCACGTGGTGCCTGGCTAATGCTGTGCAGTCAATTATGCAGTATCCGGGCAGAGAAGCAATCGCAGCACGTATGAACGTAATGCTAAAGTAATCACCTGATGGCTCAGCCCGAGCCTTACCTCTGCTGCTCGTGGGGAAGGGGCTCCGAAATACAATCTCCTGCCTTTTTTTTATCCTCTGTCTCCTTCCCAGTTTTATAGTAAAATGCTTTCTTTGTGTTAGGCACAAACGCAGTCAGGCATATAGAAAGGAGGGGGGTTGTTAATAATATTCCACTTTATCAATCAGGAGAGCTCTCATTTTTAGTACCCTGATATTTAATACAGCAGTAGAAAGACAAGCACAATTATACATGCTCATACACATTCCAAAGACAGGGTTTGGCTGTTTTTCTCTCCTGTAAGAGGGCAAAGAAAATGGTTTACCATACTTGACTAAAACCATTTCAAGCTGTAACCAGTCATACCTTTTTAACTTGCATCACCATGAGATGTTCATAAAATCAATATGATGTGAAGCACTTTCACGATCACTTTTACATTTTTCATTTAGGAATCTGAAAAATTATTCCTCCTGCTGTTTCCGTAACACTGGTACCACAGCATTACACAGCTTGAGAGGGATGTGAAATATTAAACTCAGGTATTTAACTCAGGTTTTGTGTTTTGTCATAGAAAAAAATGACAGAACACAAAACCCGAGTTAATTCCTCTGCCTCCATTCCTAACATTTACCACCCTATCTTCTGTTATTTATGCAGAACTCCTCTTACTCTCACGGTCAGAAACCTGAATCTTCAAGCTGCAAAGAAAAGGTTATCACTTCAATTCATTCGTGGGCAAAGTGCTCAAACTCAGCTGTCAATCAACAGTCCACTCCAGCATCTGAGCTGATTTGTATCTATCATGGGTGTTTACTTGACAGATTCTCACAAGCAAACTGGAGCAGAGAAAATGTGTCTAATGATAACATCATGCCGACAACACATTTTCTGCAGATAACATTTGCATTATGTGTTTACTGTTTGCAGAGCGTCTGGAAGACAACAAATGAAAAGGCAGACATGTTTCTTTTTCTGAGCACATATTCCAACAACAAAAAAACCACAAAAAACAACAAAAAATAAACAACAACAGCAATAAAAAAAAACCCCAAAGAAACCATGACTCCATAGGAAAGCACTTCAGATGAGGAAGCTTAGCTATAACTTTGCTTTTTCTTCCTGCTTCCTTTCTACATATTCCATTTCTTTTCATCCTACTCTATTACCTTTCTGTCCCCTGCTTTTTTAATCTCTGTTATTATGTTACTTTGGAAAAAAATTAACTAAAGGAAGAGAAGAGCAGACACACTCAGACCTTATTCCCACAGTTTCAGCTATTTTGTGAATTTTTAATATGAATAGAGATTGAAACTAATCAACAGATGGTTGGAAAAATTAATAATCATGAATTCTGAAGTCCTGTATTTGCCAGGTATTGTTTGGATGTAAAGAATACACGTTGTCTAATCTCCACTTTTGGAAAAGAAATCTAGCAGTCTCTTTAGCTGTCCCATGCCTGGTGAAGTGGACATTTTCGACAATAAACTGTGGTACATGCACGTATCTTCTGGAAAGGAAAAAAAAAACCAAAACTAAAACCTGACAAATTTCTTTATGATTTTCTAAGGCACTCTGCTTGAAAATCAGCCATCCCAAAACTTCAATTGGATGAGAGACAGGAACAAAATGTTTTTAGTGTTACTATAAACTAAATATTAGTTTTGATTTGCAACTCCACAACCCAAAGAAAAGCTGAGGCACTCTCAACAATGAATGAATAAAGAAATGTGACGTTAAGTATAAGTAGTTATGAAAGTATGATTTACCCCTAGGCAGACATTGACGTTTAGCAGCAATCTGTTTTATATAAGTAATAAGCTGCTGCCACCTTCTGAAAAAAGCTCAGCATGACTACAAACTCATCTTTCTCACAAGGCCAGAGTAACAACACACACATTCTGAGCCAAGAAAATTAGGCAACAAAACAAATCCTGTTCCAGCAGCAATAGAAAAAAATCTGCTGCACTTAGAAATTCTCACTCAAGAAGCTAATCTGAGAGTAGTGTTGTCGCTAGCCGCTTGACCGCCCGGCTGGTCAATGGCCGACAGTGTCCTCGTGTGCCCGGACAACGGTTCTCGCGTGGCACAAGCGCGTGCAGCAGCAAGGCAATGCCTTTAGCCTTCGCAGGCACAGCTCCGAGGCTGGCTGATATTTCCAAAGCCCAGGCTGGGGCAAGCAGCAGCTGGTGATGAAAATGCGACGCAGAAGCAGCAAAGGAATCAAGGAGGACTCGCTTGTGGTGTAAATCCAAGCGTTTATTCCCTGCCCTGGAGGGGACAGGAGAACTCACTGCAAGGACGGGAGCCACAAAACGAGCCCCGAAATGACCGTTGCACCAGGTTTTAAAGGGGGGGGAAAAGGGGAGGAACAAGGGACAGGACAAATGAGGTACATGAAAGGAGGTGACAGTAACCAATAAACAGCACACGTAGGAGGGACATATTTACATAAACCAATGGGTAGAACAGAACTTTAGAACATTCTAGCTATGCATGAACATTAAACCAACTATATGAATATCTAAATCATCTATGAGGAGAGAGGGGAGGGGACGGTACCTAGATGGACAGCAGCCTATGGCGGGAGACTGCCTCAACCTGCCTACCTCTCAGGGCTCACTGTCCCAAGAGGTGTCATCTACCCAATCCGCTTGATCGTCAATCCCCACTGAAAAGGCAGATTGAGCCGCAGCCTCGAACGCCATGGGCGACCCAGCCGGTGGCTCCGCCACCAGCTGGGTGACTACCACATAGTGTCTACATTTCTACGCAAAAAATGTAAACATGTCATCCTTATCCCAACTTAGGAAGATGTCTTGACATCCTACTAACCTTCAAACTGGTAAATGTGACACTGAAGCAAGACAACAGGACTGTGACCTCCCTTTAGCCAAATTCTTTTTCATCTTTTAAATGCTCACCTGCTTGAAGAAGAGTTTACTCTCCTTGGAGATATCTTCCAACCATGGCTTCCTCACTATAAAGCATCAGAAAGTGACCATTTTTCTTGGTGTTTTCAAGAACCTGCCAGTTCAGTGTCACCACCTCTGACAGCCAGGGACCCCCTTTCTGGTAGAACTGGATACAGCAAGGATGGTGGGATGAGCGACCCTCTGTGCCCTGTAAATGGGCCTCTACTAACCATCACCAGCTGTGTGCTGATCCAGAACTGGGAGCTTCTGCTCAAACAGAGTAATTCCAAATCTTTGATGATTCTGAGAAGGCATGACCTGCTCCATTTTTTTCCTCTGCCAACTTCAATGTGCACGATGCTGGCGTGAGCTTTATTTTGGTTTATATTCTGGAAGCAAAAGTAGTATCAGAGGGTACAGCAGCAGAGCAGCAACAAACCAGTGTCACCTCTAGCAAATCAGTGCTTCACGGTCAGTAACTCTGGTATTAATAGATTGATCATCTCTTCAATATATTCCTAAACATAAAATTGTGGCATTTTAGCCTGATTTTCAAAACAAATGAGAATTATATCATCTTATTTTCTAGCTGTTTCATCTTCCTAAAATCTTTGAATATATTGATCAATTTCAACTCAAATTCATAGGAAATTGTACGTGTCAAAAATACAATTTATAGAAATTTAGAAAATCCATAGAGCACATAGGCTGAGAAAATCAATCTTCAACAGTTGCACTGCTGACAGGCCAACATGGTTCAATGAATCACTGAACTAGAGTCCTGTGATTTGGAAGAGGAGGAAGAGAAATCATAACACAAATTATAAGCTGCATGTGAATTTCCTGGGCAACACCCAAGACTCCACGATGGCAGCATATTAAAGTGGATTTGTTTTGGAGGCAATTTTGAGTTATGCTGGGAACATGGCCTAAAACAAGCCAAAAATATGAAGGCGTACAAAGTTGTCTTAAAACTATTCCTAATGTGGTTTTTTTTGCTACTTAGTCTAAGCATCCTGACATAATATTTTTGATGCTGCTATTAAGCTTCTTCCAGTAATTTAAGAAATGTATGAGTCTGTGCTTAAAGATGTTTGGAAGAATGAACCAAATGAAAATGAAAACACAGAGCTATCACTTGACCTGTTATGACATCCCTTTGAACACAACTCAAAACCCATCACCACTTCACTATGTTTATTGGCAAGCTTATGTTTTTCAGTGCTGGTAGACAGGTCTCAATGTGCCATTCCAGCACTTTGAGGCTCTATGCATCTGATGAAAAATAACAAAGCACCTGTTTTGAAGGATTGCTGTTTTTCAGGGATAATAGTGTTATTAATTTGTGTCACAGAACCAGCATTGATTTCATGATAAAACAGAAGTTGTGACAGACATAAAATGGAATAATTTAATTGGAAGTATTTCTCTGAAACTCACTTAGCAAAGACTTCAAAAACTTGCACAGGGAGTTCTTCACCATTGTTTTGGGTGGTTAAGAGCCTATCTGAGATTTTTTTTGCAAGTCAAGAGGTCACAGCTTTGTGTATTATGTTTTTGACTACTGGGTTTCTTTTTTTGTAATTTCTGAACAGAAATGCCATGCCTGGGATGGAGTCTTCCACAATTTCTTTTTTGTATGTTTGTTTATTTGTTTGTTTCCTCAGGTTCACAAATCACCAGCAGTTTCGGTGACCCCCATCCAACCCCGATTATCTGCAGGTGGAGATATCCCCATGTGGAGTCATAGAGTCGTGGAAGCAACAGAATGTTAAGGGCTTCCACAGAATGGAAGCGACCTTAGAGATCATCTAATCTCCCTGCCGTGGGTAGAGACACTTTCAACCAGACTAGGCTGTGCAAGCCCTTAGACAATCTGTCCTTGAACACTTTCAGCGAAGGGGCATCCACAGCTTCTCTGGACAGCCTGTTTCAGTGTCTCATCACCCTCGCAGGAAAGAATCCCTTTCTTATGCACAGCCTAAAATTCCCCTCTCTCAGTTGGAACACCTCACTCCTTCTCCTATCGCTGCGGCTCCTGAGGGAGAGTCCCCGTGCGGGGCGGTCCCGGGGCGGGGCCCGCCGGAGCTGTTCGGGGCGGCGGGTGCTGAGCGCGGCCGCTCCGCCTGGTGCAGCCGGGCGGGGCCGGCGCCTCCCCGCGCCGCTCGCTG
>VZTJ01005702.1:570924-630246 GCA_013397795.1 Orthonyx spaldingii | reverse complement strand
GCCCGCGGGGCACGGCGGCGGAGCCGGGCTGCTACCTCTTCAACTGCACGCACCGCGGCCGCCCCGTCTGCCGCTTCGCCCCGCACCGCGGCTACAGCTCCTACAGCCGCCTCACCGCCGGCATCGCCCCGCCGCCCTCGGGTAAGCGGCTTGCGCGGGGGAAAGGCGGCGGGGAGATGGCGGCGCTCGGCGCGGGGGCGGAAGGGCCGCGGAGCCGCCTGCGGGGAGCGGGCGCCGTCCGTGCTGCTGCCCCCGCGCCGAGAACCCGCTCCCGGGCCGTGAGGCGTCGCCGGCGGGGGGACGGGGGGAGGGGCGGCGGGCTGTGTCCCGCCATTCGGCCGGGCTCCCTGCTCCGGGAGAGGCGGCCCAGCCGTGCCCGAGGGAACCTTACCGACGTGTATAAATATCTGGAGGGGAGGGTAGTGCCGAGAGCATGTTTCCAGGCTCTTCTTGGTGCTGCCCAGCAATAGGACAAGGGGCAATGAACAGAAACTGATACACAGGAAGTTCCAGCTGAACATGAGGAAGAACTTCTTTACTGTGCGGGTGGCCACGCACTGGAACGGGTTGTCCAGAGAGGTTGCAGAGGCTCCCTCACTGGAGATACTCAAGAACCGTCTGGACACAATCCTGTGCCATGTGCTCTGGGACCACTCTGCTTTAACAGGGAGGTTGGACCAGATGACCCACTGCGGTCCCTTCTGACCTGACTGATTCTGTGATTCTGTGAGGGCTTTTGGGGATGTTTGGGCTTGGGGAAACCCATCCCTCAACACCTCTGCCTTTGCAGGGCTGTTGGCAGGGCACTGTGCCATCTGGCCAGTGCCTGGGAGCCAGACAGTGGGATGTGCCTGTGCATGTTCACTGGCCCCGCATTCTCAGAGAAGTCCCAGCTCCCCAGGAACTGTGCGTATTGGGCACTTTGGAAAGCATGAAGCACTGGCCCCAGCTATGCTAGAACCTGAGAGCAAGCACATGCCCTTCTTCTTGGCCGTGCTGTCCAAATGTCATTGCCTAAGACAGCTTCTTATTCACTAAATTCAAGATTTTTCTTGCTTAAGAACTCAAGAGATAGACTGAAAAAGACAAGGATGCCTCATCAGAGTAGTCCAGAGACAGCATGGACATTCTTCATAAGCACCTCTGGAAACTAGGCCGCATCAAAAGCAGCAGTTTGTTCGATTCTGAAGCGTATTTAAGAACAACATAATCCAGAGCAAGCAGCTGTAGATGAAAACCAATCTGGTTTTCTAAATTTGGAGTCTGTTTCCTAGTGACTGGTTCAAAGAATTTACTTGCCTTCCCCCACCTCCTGTTGTTAAACAGTCTCAACTAATTTTGACTTAATTTCATTATCTCTGTGGACAATACTTTCCCAAATGTCATCTGCATCTTACTCAGCAATAGATCTCATCTGAAGTAAATTAGTCACTGCATGCAACACGAAGAAGACCTGGTGTGGGTGTGGATGAAGACTGTACCCAGATGAACCTGCTGTTACTGGTCCCTTGACAGGGGAGACCTCAGGCTTGAGTCCAGTCCTTCATGCTTCATGAGAATGTCAGTGGGAATCCCCTGAAAATATGAGAGAGCAGAGGCTCGATATGTAGATGCATTATGATGCCTAATTATTTTTTGCAAAGTGCATGGGTAGGTAAATTAGAGAGCTAGGAGGGATCTTATGACAATAGAAATGAGGCAAGCTTAAGGTACCAGAAAAACCCAAGGTATGATTTTAATATTTTCAACAGGAGAAGTATTAGTTTCACAGTATTATTTATGCAGCAACGTCGAGGTAATTGTGTTTCATAAGCCTGTATGCACTTGCATGATAGAAGGCTTAAGATGAGATTTTAAATCAAAGTCACATAGAATTAGGCTTCATTTTGAACCACCTTAATTCCGTTAAAACCTGGAACTAATATAGAATGCAGTTATGGCACAATATAAATAATATATTGTACAAATTATGCTCTACCTATTAGAAATCTTGAATTTCTTGAATTCCTTGAGTTCTTGAATTCTGGAGTTCTTAAATGCTTTGCCTTTTTGGCAGCTTTTGTGACTGTCAGCACTGGACTTGCAAGGCAATTTCAATTCCTAGTCTGCAAATTGCTCTGTGTCCTATTGGCTGTATTTAAAAGTCTGCCTAGTGGGTGATGGTGGTATTGGAAACAGGGGATTGTGATTTCTTAATGCAATTACACTGGAGCTGAAGCAAAGCCACAAAGGAGAATGAACTTTTATTCAAACATCTGTCAGCTGTGACATAGACCAGGAGAGGTAAAATTAAGATGGAATTATGTTGTTCTGATGTTTTGTTACCAGTGCATTCTTGAATTACATTGAAGAAAGAATCTGGACAACAGGATGATAAAGGCACAGCTCTTTTCCCTTCTGTCACCCCATGGATGAATTTAGGAAATTTAGGAAAGAACTTTTCATTTCAAGATTTTCTTCCATGAGGGGATCACATTTTAGTTGTTCCTTTTTTTTTTCTTTTTTTTTTTCTTTCAGGGTACTTTGGTGTTGAGTCTTATGCTGTTTTCTTTCTGATAATACCAAACCAGTATTTACCCATAGATGTGGTCCTCATAATTCCAAAATATTTCTGAGAATTAGGATACAGTGATCTCTAAGTTCACTAGTAGTGAGCAGTGGGAAGATTCAACATTGAGGTAAACTAGTACCAAAAACATTCAGGAGCTTGCAGTGAAATAACCTTTTGTAGCAAAGCCTTCATTCAGACAACTAGCTGGAAGCTTCATTATTGGCAGGACAAGTCTGTATAAAGGATGGAGGAAGGAGAATAAATAAAAAACAGAATTAAAAACCCCTATTTTGTTCCCCGACAAAGAAAAAGGCGCATCACCCTTTTTTCTAGAAAGCAGCCAGCTCCAGCATCTCAGAGTGTTGACCTGGTATATCAGCTCCATACTACTTATTTACATTCAGCTTAAATGCAAGTTGAAAACAGGCATTAAGAGATGATTTTTCTGCTCACCTATGGCTGATAGTGCTTTACTCCCATGAGTGATGGTTGCAAATGGCTCCTTGGAGTTTGCCTCCTAGGAGTTTGCCTCCTTGGTTTTTTATACTGACTTCTTGTTCCTCAGATTTGGAGGTGTTTCAGTCTCTAAGGATCATGTATTCCATTGCTTAAAACTTTGCCATGGAAAGAGAATCTTCAGCTCAATAGGCTGTCTCCTCCCATGCCGTATGTCTCAGGCCAAATTTTCCTTTTTGCCATTGATTTACCTTTCAGAAGATGATCTAGTGGCTTACAAGCAAAGGGTGGTGCCTCCATCCTTTGGGACCAGAGGTCTGTGTGGGCCCTCACTCATCATTAACAAAGGGCTGGCATAAATTTTTGTGACTGACTCAACGTGAAGTGGTCCTTCCTTCATGCTGCTGGAGTATAAAGTTAGTCCAGGAGGGAGTATCTTTATTGCTTAGGGGAAGTGGGGCTTGTCTCTGCCCCTGCAGGGCATTGATCAAGTCATTTAAACCAGACAGGTGACATGAAACCCCTTTCCAAGGTAGAAGCAGAAGACTGGGCTGTGCTGTTTGAGAGCCAGGTCAGTCTCTTTTTGACAGTTATTTGTAAAGTAAATAATTGTGTGAAGACTGTACATAACTCATTTATATGAAATAAAAGTTGCCATGGCGCCATAATGATGGTGTTCATCAACAAAGAGTTTTGGGGGTATTTTTGCTCCTGGATGTTGCTTTTTAAACAAAGTTGCTTTTGAGAAGCGACTGTATACAAATTGGGCAAAGCTTCCTGTGCCATCAGATGAGCAAGAATTGTTTCATACTTTCAATTATTAAACCCTGTTTTCAGTTATTTGCATGTTTTCCTAACTTTAGGCATTCGCCTTGAAATTTTCTATGCCTTACCTACTACTGACAAAAGCAAGAAATAAGAATTTTGTTGTTCAGTCAGAGGTAACAGTTGTCCCACTGCTCCCATGAACTCCAAGGCTTCGAGCGCATTCTTGATACTGTTGAAGAGCACGCGCAAGGAGCATTTCCTACAGTGATGGGAAAGCACCTTTCCTTGTGCAGCTTTGCCCACATGGAGTGAAGTTACAACTTTGTCTTCAGTAATCGCTTTTCTGAGCATAACATCAATATCCTTTACAGGGTATCTTTTGCAGAGGTTGAAGAGCAGAGAGCACCTTGGCACTTCAGGGTGCCCAGAGAAGGAATGAAACTTGAGTGGGGAACTGCAGAAAGATACAGTCTTGTGGTTAAAGTTGTCAAATACTGACTTGTAGAACCAGATTTTGTCCCTCTCTCTTCCCTGCACTGCCTGAAGGTTGCAGAATAAATGACTTTAACCACCTCTGTCAGGCTGTGTCCCCTAACAGATCATGACTTTTGTTAGTCTAACCGAAAAGCTTGTGGTCTGATTGGCAAAAGTACTTAGTAGTCACAATTTTAATCAATAAGGATTGTACTTTGAATATAGAAAAATACTACAAATCCTAAATATTCTGAAAATCAAACTCTGAATGTCTTAAATGAGGCACTTAGAATTGGTGGTCTCTGATGACTTTTAGTCATCATGTGCACTGCTTCATCAGGTGCCACCTTATGCTAAATAAGTCTTTCATTCCTATAATGATGTATTATAAATAGGGACTAGAAGCCTATTGAATTATGCAGAGTACTATAAAAGGTATAAAAAAGGTGCTGTAACTGCCATCTGTAAGTCATATTTAAACCTATTTTCCTTAGTTCAGGTATAAAAAGTACGCTGATGCTAACAGTCCTGTTTGTTGTATTGCTGAAACATCCAGGTACCTAGAGGGGTTATGCCACGTGCTTCTAACATTAATTCCTGAAGACATCATAAGACAATTAACTAAAATTGAAGTAGACACTACTTTGCTTAACAAAATGTGCACTAATGAACACGTTCCTCTTTCAGGAAGTTCACAAAGAGGTGACACAGTACCTTAACCAAGAAAAAAAAGTGTTTTATGTAAATAATCACTCAGCCTCCCCTCATAAATAACTCATAAATAATCTTCTCTTTTTTTATTGAAGAAGAAGAATACGATGAGCCTCCGCAGTGTAAGGCAGGACAGGACATTGTGCTGCAATCGCCTGTGGACTGGGTGATTTTGGATGGCCGGGAAAGTTCCGATGACCATGGAATTGTGCACTATGAGTGGGCACTGCTGCAGGGCGACTCAGCGGTTGAAATGCAGGTACATGTGCAGTCCCCCTCATGGCCAGTTACTTCCAGATTGTTGTGTTCAAGTTTTAAATGTACAGCTAAAAATATTAAATATATTCAAATCTGTCTACCAGACACCAAAATTAGGATGCCTGTACAACTCAAACATTAATTTCACAGAAATGCAGAGCAGCCCAGGTTGGAAGGGACCTCAAAAGATCACCTGGTCCAACCGTTTGTGGGACAAGGAGTCTCAATGAGATTATCTTATCTGTCCAATCCCATCTTGAAGACCTCCAGTGAAGGAGACTACGCTGTGTCCCTGGGGAGTTTGTTCCAGTGATTATTTCTAGTGGCTTACACAGTTAATCTCTATCCTGGATGGCATAGGAGAGCCAGCAGCAAACAAGTAGATGATAATACTCTACTATATCTGAGCTCTGCGTTGTTTGTACTCACTGCACTTGATTTTCATCTTCTGTCACCCCAGTTAGAGACCCCTCAGTAATTCACTTACTAAAAATAATAAGGTATTTTCACCTACAGTCTCCTATTTGTGCTTTTGGAGAAGATAAAAAGAAACATGATGAAGACTTTATGAGATATTTTATCTACACTTTTTATGCTGCACTTTGGTTTCAAATTAAAATTACCCATGAAGAGAGGGATTCTTCATTTTAGCTTTTTCTGTGAATGCTCTAGGATCAGCAGAAAAAGAAAGAAAAATTGTCTCAAATCCACAGACTCTACTCATAATCTATTCACCACCCACAATATCAAGGGCACACTGGGAACTCCACCTAGAGCAGGAAGGATATGTAAAGGTGAGAAAGTGTGAACCAAAATGAAACTTTAAGAATTTTTAAGAAGCAACTGCTAGATATCATCTGGATAAAAGGAACACTTTATTATCAAAGACTTGTTAATCTGAGCCCTTGCAGCATTATTTTCTTTAAAGAGCAATTAAATACTTTTTAAATTAATCTGTGATTTAGTAACATAGAGTAAGACAAAAATTTAAAATTGAATTAAAAAATTTAAAGTTTATGTTTTTAATATTACTCAGAGTCACTCTATAAAAGAGAGACAAGTCATATCCATTTAAACATGCAAAATTCGCATTAACTTTGGTGGCTTCTTTGTATTTGTTAATAGAAAATGAATTTGACACACATTTATGCTTAAATAAATACTTTTCCATTGTGTTCAAATGAGCAGGAATTTCTCCTACAGATATGTACCCTGGTGATTAGCCATGATAATTTAAATTTTAGAGTTGAATTAATAACTTTGATTTTTTTTCATACATTCTTCAGTTGATGTCTTTAGTGCTTTGGTTACTGCCCTGAAGTTACTGGATTTCGTGTCATTTATTCTTTGAGAATAATGCATGAATCCATATCTACAAGGGAGAATGGGAGTGTGTTCAAATAAGATAAAAGGCAGCTGTTGCATTGCTCTTATGTACCAAAGAATAAATAGAAGGCAGAGGTGGGAGAAGGATTGCTATAAAGAGATCTTACTATATTGTAGAAGGAAGCCATTTTTTTTTCCATTGTGACTGATTATTGCTTTTTAGATAGTTTGCTACTCTGATTGCTACCCACATGCTGTAGCTGCACAGCTCCTGGACACTTAGGGACAGTAATGGGTTGGGTTTTTTTTAAATGCTGATTATCTATTTTGAGCCAAAGTTTCTGTGAAAGCAGATGCAGGCCAGCATTTTTCAGAGCAGCATGAAGATAACAAGGAAAGCACAGAGGTCACTGGGAGGAGTGGTGGCATATTCAGAAATCAGTGGCATTTCTCTGCCTTTGCACTGGGAAGAGACTTGGACTCCATGGCTCATGGGTTTTAAATACCACATTTGCTCTCCCAGCAGTCATAGTGAACAACAGCAGGTGTTTTTTAGAACATAATTTCTTTAATACACTAAAGAATAAAATTCTAAGGGGTCCATCTAAGAGGTAACCAACAGTCTGATCAGATAACTGAGTGCATTCATGTAAATAGAAAAGGAAATAAATTTCAGTTAGGAAGTTTTCTCACTGAGAGAAAAATGTGTTTATCAATACACTGTTCTATAATAGTAGGTCTAGGACTCTATGACCATATTAATCAAAAATTCCTGTTCTCTTTCAGGCATGAAAAGTAATTTTTGTGGATCCATGTATATTGTCTACAGACTAACTTGATAGAGAGCAAAAGGCCAATATTTTACTGCCTATCCTCTAAAATCACATTTCTAATTACTCAAAAATTGAGTTAAATGTATCTGTCCATTTGTTCTCCAGTGCAAAGATCCATAGCTCCAAGTACCTGAGTTTATCATGAAAACACTACCTAAAATGTTAAGTGTGGGTTTCTTTACAAATGGATGCAAAAAAAAAGACATCAAATGTTACATGCTGAAATACATGCTTGAGTAGGCTGGCTAGACTGGAGAGAAGTATTTAATCTGCGTGATGAGCTCCTGATTCCTAGAAGGTTATGGATGGATCCATTGTACCAATAAGGTTTTTTACTGTGTGTCTTTACTCAGGTACCACAGCCAGGAACACTGAAACTGTCCCACATTCAGGAGGGTGGGTATATTTTCCAGCTAACTGTGACAGACACTGCAGGTCAGCGGAGCTCCGACAACGTCTCTGTGACCGTTCTGCCCATGGTTCATTCTGCAGCAGGTGAGAAAATGAAGGGAGCTGTTGCCTCTGTGACGCCCAGGGTGTGGTATTCACAGCAAAGCAAAGGTCTTGATAGAGGCAAAAATGTTATTCTCCATTTCCAGTGTTTTATTTTGCCCTTGTTCATTGCATAATGACATCTCTTTCAGCTTTGAATCGCTGTTTCAAAGTGAGGAAACAAGCAAGCATCGCTTGCCTGTTAGAGCAATAATATGTTCAGGCACTGAGTATTTGTCCTTCTATTGCTAATAAACATGCAGGGTTGGAAAAGTGAAATACCGCCATAGGTATCAGGTGCATTGTAAGTCAGATGGTGTGGGCAACATGACAGGGCTTGTGCCATAGGGAAGACCTAGTTAAAATTACGTAATAGTATGTTTGAGGCAGAGTAATAATAATACTGACCTGCATTTGTAGTCTAAAAGTTGCCCTGGTTTTTTATTTTAATGCATTTAAGTTTTTCTGGCTAGTGGTTGTTGTTGAAGCCTTATGCTAGTGGGGAAACTGGCACTGGAACTGACCCATCATTTTTAAACTCTGAGTTCAGAAACAAAAGGTAGAAAGGGAGAAAGATTTCAGTGGCTGTCAGGCCTGCTCTTGAATGTAATAACTTCTAATTACATTGTAATTAACAAGTTGGTAATAGAGATCTGCTGCTCTGGCACAAAGTAAAAGTTAAAGAGCATTATCATCACGTTCAGCACAACCAGTGAAAATCTTGCTCTGCACCAACACAATAGCTCTATGTGAGAGGGTAGTCCCTGTGGCAATGAGCTGATATTACACAAAAATCTGCTTAATAATGCCTATGTTCCAGTAATGGATGATAGAGTTGTGTTCATTAATGTTTAATTCAGCTAAAGCAGCCAGAGAGGTTTGCTGGTTTGTTTATTTGCTGCTGTGGATATCTGGGGTATCTTTTGTATGGAGCACATAGGGGATTTGCTGTCTCTTTTGTTTTTCTAATTCCCCAGCTAGGTTAGCAATTCAAGTGCTACTGCTATAGCTAAACCAGTTCCTGATGCCTTAATAAATGCAAGATCTGTGCTGTTACTAGTGCTGAAGTTCAGGAGATGCATGTTCAGATTTTAGGGGTTTCAAACAGTTGTCTGTGTTGCTGGCATCCTTCCCTTAGCATGGTGCAGCGTTTGGTACAGAGCAGGATAACAACCAAAGGCTGTGACTCCCTTATGCAAATCGATTTGCTCAAGCACTGAACCTGATAGTGCTTTACAAAGTGATGAACTACACTGTTGTTGGAAAGACAAAAGCACAGATGTAAGCACTTGATAATTACAGAATCAGAATGAGTTTCAGGAAAGCTTTGAGTATGCAAAATGAAACATCCAGGGTTACTCTCCATTTCCAAGGGAATCTAAATGCTAAAGCAGGCAGCTGTCAGTTCTTTCTGGTGAAAGTCCTTTGTGAGAACTTGAGCTAGTCCTATTCTGGTTTGTGCTGTATTGAAGTCACTGGATTGCTGATGTCAATAAGCAACGAGCATTCTTTAAGTATTTTAATTAGGTTGCAGAAAACATGCCATAAAAGATCCCATATAGTCCATATGTGTTCATGTAAAACAACATATTGTCAGAAATACAGAATGGATATGTAGTAGGAATAACGTGTTGGAGGGATGCAGTTACAGCCACAGAGATTTCATTTATTTGTTTTCAGGACTGTCCTGCATCTTTTAAGCCTAGGAAGATCTCCTTTCAGCTTAGGCCAGCAGAATTTAAAGCACTATAAGGGTGCTGCACAAGGTGAAGGTGCAACAGCCTCCAGGTGGAGTATTCTTGTAGTAAAGAGATTGCCAGGCTAGTGATGAAGGTGCCAGGAACAGCTATTGCCTATATTTGCTTCTGTGTCAATATGGTGTCACACAGCTGAGTCTGGACTTTCTTCGACTTTCTGCCTTGTTCGTGGTGCTTCTTGACATAGTGTGGTTTTGCTTATTCCTCAGTGCTGCAGACTTTAGTCACTGAGTCAGTATTTACTACTTGGATTTCTCTTTTGGTAATTTGGGAATTGTTTCTCAACAGCCTGCATTGGGGTTTGCTCTCGCTACCAGTTTATCTGTGATGATGGCTGCTGCATTGACATCACGTTTGCTTGTGATGGTGTGAGACAGTGTCCTGATGGATCAGACGAGACTTTCTGCCAGAATCGTAAGTGTGCCAGGGCACAGTGGCACAGTAGATTGCGAAAGTAACCACAGCCTGAATGACCAAAGGGGGATGATGCCGCTTCTATGGCCTCTCTCCCTGTGAGCAATCAGTTTGCTCCTAGCCTTTCACTGGAATTAGCACATGGGAAGGCTTAATATCCACATACAGCAGGTGCTCAGAAATTTTCTTCAAAGCATATTAAAACTATCAAGGGTCAAGTGACAGGCTTTGTGTTCAGCAGTTAAAAGATCAGGTTTTCACTTGCATAATGATTCTAGAAACAAGAACCGTGGTCTTTGTCTGAAAGGGTGTCTCAGAGGTACCCTTCACAGTGCTGTTACACACCTTGCAAGAATCTGACACAGTATGAGCATGCAGGGGAACCAGCTGATTCACTATCACGCTGTTTACTTTCATTAGTCATCCCTCAGCATGTTCCCATCCTCAGCCAAGTGAACAAAAACCATTAGAGGGTGAATGGGCACAATGTCTAACCACTCTCATTATATTTTAGTTGCTGGATTTCACTGTAGGGGTCATGAGTGTACTCTTGTGAGCGTTAGGTATCTGTGACTCACATTTCATCATATGTGTGAAGCTGAGGAAGTTGTTTACTCTGCCTCAAGGCCCGTATTGGAGAGTCTTCCTTGAGAACATTTCCATTCCCTTCAATGTTGTACAAAAATTTTTGTTTCTGTTAACAGTCAGCTCGGGTCGGAAGACGGTGACACATACAGCTCTTGGCACTACCCAGCAAAGGACTGCAGGACTGACTGAAAACACAGAGGAAAACTCTGCAGAAAACACCCTGAAAGCCACTGCCAGAAATCAACCACTTCTCTCAGTGGATGCAGACATGTCTAACCAATCGCTTTCTCAGGGACCAAAGAAACAAATCAGTGGATTTGTGCCAGGTAAGAATTTAATCAGTTTCAATAAATCATTTTCCTTAAAGTAAGGAAGTGTCTTGCACCTTAAACTTAATTTAATTCTCTTTTGGTGCCTGGCTAAGAGAAAAAAAATTTCAAATGTAAAAAAATATAAAAGAAACCTGTAATAATGAAGTTCTAAGTAGGTTTTGATTTATTATTGTCAAGTCTGGTTTTTGCTAGGTGCAAAAAGAAAGTTAAAATGTAGGAATGCTATGGAAATAATACAGTCTAAGGAACAAAATGTGCAGTGAACTAAATACAAATTCTGCCACAGGTTCAGCTGTGTAGGCTGATGTATTAAGGCTCTTTAGATCTGTAGGGGAGTACTTCAGGAGAACATAATAAAGTACTGTTCAACTTGGGTGAGAGTAATTGCTTTTCTCCTGGTGCTAAGTATTACTTCTGTTTTGTTTTGTTTTGTTTTCCTGAACTAATATCTTTACTATTATGGGCTTTTTTTTTTTTTTTTCCTGAACTCTGTCTCCAGGGCAGGAGAAGTCTTTCATCACTATAGAAAAGTCTCAGGCTTTGTTAGCAAGCTACCCCAGGTGTCCATGTACAGGTCCCCAGTATTGTTCTGTACAGTGGCTGGAAGCTGTAGTGAGTCATCTTGTGATGTTACAGGCAGAGCCCCAACCCTGGCCTTGGTAAAGCTCCAGAAGCTGCAGTGAAATTGATGTGTTTTTTAAGGTTTATGCTGATGAATTACAGTGATATCAAATGGCAATTATATGAAAGCAAGACTGTGTGCACAGAGCCTACAATCTGGACAAACCCCCCACTTTTATTTCTTCATGGTTTAGACTGATTCATGTGCCCCAAGACACAGCTATTTATAACCAGCTTTATTTTCCAGTTACAACAGAGCAGTGCTCAGTGCCCTCTGCTGCCGACTCTGGAAAAGGGCACTGCCCTGGTTAGCACCTGGATGTTCCTTCAGGTGCTTGTACTTCATCTGTGGAGTGCTGAGGGAGTGAACCCTCTGCAAGGGAGTGAAAACAATATTCTCAAGAATTTGATGGCCTCGGTGGATGTATAGGGACTGACAGTAAAATCCTGTCTCAAATGTTTTCCCCTTTCCAGGCAGTATAGACAACCTCTAGATGACTCCTCACTGGAGTGAACAAAATTCTGAAGTCTGCTTCAAACCCTTCTCACACAGTCCTGAGTGACACCTGATATGGCACCACCCAAACTAAACATCAAACTTCCAAAGGGCTTTGCAGGCTCCAGTGGAAAGTCAGCTGCTAAATAGGTCTCAAAAACCATTTGGCTTGTGAATCCAAGTGTAAAACTGGAACTAAGCAACTGATAATCAGGGGCTATACGGAAGTACAATGTAAAAGCACTTTTGCATAATCATTTTCTGTGTTTACCCATTGCACAGTAACTTACTTGCACCAGTTTTGCTCTAAAGGTAGCCTTTTGCACAGCAGTAGACAAGCAAAGAAAAAGATTCTTGTAAAACTGAAAAAGTCTGATAGGGCTTCAGTGATTAGTGTACTTCCAGTACCTGTTGTAATCTTCTAATTTTCAGCAGGCAAGATTTCAAGCTGTTTTAATTCTTGTGGATTTAATATTGCTCTTTTGACAAGGCTCAGTCAAAATTTAATTTTAGGTGCTTAATAATTTCCTTGTAGAATAGAAGGATCCAGTCTTTACTGACCCAGAAACCCAAATACTTTTAACCAAAAAAAGCAGCAAACAGCTCAGCGAGGTTTAAAATCACCTATGGATCAATTCCAATTAGGGTGCATGGGGTGGGACATGAAGGGGTGCTAGGTACATGCTAGGTGCATGGGTCTAAAGGGCAACTGTCAAAACTGCTCTGCCACAGCCTGCTATGAGCTGCTGTCTTCTCCTGCAGACACTTAAACTTCATAGGAGTCCCATGCTGTGTGTTAATGATTCACAGAGGTCCAGAGAGGCTCAAGTGCTGCCCCACTGACAAAAACCACAGTCCTTATGGAGTCAAGGAGACAGGCATCTAACCTATTCCTAAAAATCCACTGAGATCCATTAATTAGACTTCCCTCCACCACTGCCATCTCAAGGCAGTGCCATCACAAATCTAATAATTACGTGATACAAAAATGAGAGGCACAGAAATGCTGGAGCAGCTCCCTGAAGCTCATCTGGAACTGTGTCCAGTGGGGCAGTAATTGCTAGATGCATTTTTGAGGAGAGGTAAGCAGCGCTGAGCAGGAATCATACCAGCAGCCTCAAAAGTTCAGCAGTTGCACTGGCAACTCCTGTCCCTCCTGTTCTGGGAGGGACTGCCTCCTGCTGCTGGTGCCAAGGTGGAACCTCTGCCTCTGAGTCACCGTAAAGGTCTTTGTTGGACCAATGAAGTCATGTTCTTGTTGGCCTGGAGCTGACGTTGAAACATGCAGGCTTCTTATATGCTGTTTTACATCAATTTTGAAAATAAGTTTTAATGGTTTTAATGTCACTATGGTGAAAAGCTGTCTACTTAAGATACATATTCGGGGATATGGTTTACAGTGGCAGCACAGGTTCTGGCTTTTTACTTACGAGTGCACCATTCAGGGCTACATTTTTCTTAATTCTCAGCTGACAGTTTCAGATCATCATGGAGATACAATGCAGGAAGCAAAACATGATCCTGTTAAATCCAGTGACTGCAAGGCAGAGTAAGAGAAGGTGTTATTAAATCCAGGGATTGCAAGGCAGACTAAGAGAGGGTGTTATCTACTGGAAACAGCATGCGGCACATTCCAGCTGGTTGCTAGACTTGATGTTTGATACAGGAGCTTTCAGTTGATTTTTAAAAAAGAGAAGCTTTTCCCGAGACCTTGCAGGACTGGGGAGTTGCTTTGTTTTCTTTTTTACATTTGGTTTTTTATTAGTGGTGCCTAAAGTACCAGTAAAGGCATGTCCCTTCTGCTGCTTACCTCTCCGTAAACAGCTTTCATCTCTGAGAATTCAATAAAGATGTCTAATAAGGGGATCTCCTTGTCAAATACCACCACATTTATCTTTTCTCCTTTTCTCCAACGGAGCTGGGCTAAGTTGTAATGTTTTGGACTGTGAGATAGTTCCTGGTAGCAGATATATGAGCTTTCTGCCTATGAGGGTGATACTAGGGGAACTTTTTCCAGATTAATAGTTTCTCTGTTCTGAATTTCCTTTAACCTTCCTTACAGTGGGCCTTCACGTTTAGCTCTAACTTGATACAAACTTTTTAAGGATTTACAGTAAAGTATGAAAATATGCAAGTCCAAGTTAAGGACTGTTTAAAGCTTCTGCCTGACCTAATGGGATCTATTCACAGTAAAGAGAAAAAACCACAACCAAACAACCAAAACAAAACCCAAAAATCATTCATTGTTGATAATGGGTGAATCTTGTTCTGCGCTTCTACCTTTTCAATGGGATTCCTCTACAGCAGGTCAAGTCCAGGGGAACACCAAGTCCAACTTAGAGAAAACCCCCTCAGACACTCAGGGCACTGAGTCTTCTTCAACAGACTCATAGTTTGCTTTTGCCCAAGCTAAAAGGCCAAAGATTTTCTTTCAAAGTTGGGAGTGAATGGAGGAAGAGGCATTTGATGTCAATAAATGAGTCCTTTCTCTCTCTGTAGACATGTCTCCATGGTAAAGTAACCCAGACTGCATCTCCTGTAGAGGCCAGCACAGCTTTTCTGCATGGCTGCCTCCAAATAACCCCAGTGTCCTTCTCCAGGGAAGTTCTTAAGCCCAGCTGCATATTCTGGCACTGCTGTGCTTGCAGATGACCACAGAAAACACACAGTAGCAGCATTGCACTCTGGAGTGAGCACTGGGCTGGTTTCTAAGCAGCAGTGGCCAGTAGCAAACAGGGTCATGCAGATGGGTTGAATTCACGAGCAGCCTGAAGATTTGCACTCCCCAGCACAGGCAACCCAAGTGTATAAATCACCATAACAGCTTTGCATTCCCTTGGCACAGGGTCTCTGCCTCTCCCAGGCTGCCCGTGCCAGCTGTTGTGCAGTGCTGTTCAGGGCTGGGATTACAACATTTGACTGAGTGCCCAAGCCTTAGTCAGGTTTTTACTGTGGAGGCATTGACAGCAGTAGCCCTAACCTAGATCTGTAACTTAGGGTAATTGGAAATTGCAATTTCCTCGGAACAGACTAGCAAATCAAGAGAAAGTGAAAACCAAATTAAACCCATGTACTGTGCTTTATGCAAGGCTCCTAAACTTCTTTGGTGAAATTGCTCTTTGTGTTCTAGAGATAATAGATAAGATATTGAGCAGCATTGACTCTCATAGAGAACAGCCACAAGTCCTAACAAAATCCTACAAGCTTTATTGAAGGGATTCTATTCTTCTACCCTTCCAAAAAATTCCCACTAAATTTCTCTCCATATTTGCAAAATGTCTTTACAAGCAGTTGACTTAAATATTCCCTTTACTTAAATGGCAGGGAAACAAATTTCTAAAGCAGGCATTTAGATGCAGGCTGGAGCAACTCTTAAGAGCAACTGATGTCTTTTGGGTGTTTCCAAAATAAAGACAAATATTCATTTAATTTAATTCAGGAAAGACAGAAGCAGAAAACAGCGTCTGGTTTTGGTGTCAGTTACGTTCAGGTGGTCTTGTCCAGCTCTGATAGCATACAGGTATTTTAAGGCCAGTACATTTACTCTTAGGATTTTTTCAAGCCCACTTTACATGCCAGAAAAACATCAGGAGCCCAACAAGGAGAAGGCCACGGCTTGCTTCTACAGCATTCCCAGCAGGTGAAGTCAGTGTTTATGCACCCCCAGCCAAAATGGCAGGGCAGTAAAACCAGAGCCTGGAAGGTTATGTTCTGCCTTTGAGTGGGGACATTAGCGTGGACCTCATGACAGTACCAACGAAACAGTTTAAGCTTTAATTAGCAGTTGTGTGCATTTGCTGCTGCCACTGCCAGGGACACCTTCTGCAGCTCTTCATAGCTGCTGGTGGTGAGTGGGACTTACACATAGTGCACGTTCCAAGCTAATTGACTTAAACTCTTCCTTAACACCCACCACTATCTGTAATTCCAGTTACAACATTTCACATTCATATTCTACAGATCTTGTAGCATCGCGTGTGTGTCTGCTAGCTCTGTCACAGTTCTGAAGGCTGCCAGCAAATACATCACAGCACAGTCAAAGTGCCCTTGCTTTTGGTTGAAATGCATTGTGGTTTGGCATAGAAAACTGAATTTACATTTTAGCTTTAGTTTCACATTATTTCAAAAATTCAAGTTATACAGTTGAAGTCAGAAGTTCTTAAACTGTCCTTTTGTTTGTTTTTTTCCCTTAAGTTTAAGCACTTCACATTATTTAATTCTAGTTTCCTGTGAATAAACTTCCTGAGTCTCTGAACAGGAGTATTCATTTATCTTGCTTAATTTTGTGCAGATAACAGTTCCTCAGGGAAAAAAACAGATGATAAAAATGGGGATGGCATAATGGTGCCAAAGAGAGATCAGCTTGGAGGTAGTTATCCAGTCCCAGAAACAGGTAAGACCAACCATGTGAATTCATTTTGGATTACGTCAGTTTTTCAGTCAGGTGCTATAGATACAGATAAAATGGTTAATAATTGAATAATGTACTTACATATTCTGAACTGTCCCTAACATGATCATACAGTTTAGTTTCACAGCATGAGTTTTACTAGCATCTAAGTGATAGACTAGCTGTATTTTTAAAGAAAAAAATTCAGGTTTTTTTCTACCAACGTCTCACTGCGTTAAATAAAATGTAATTTCTCTTAACCTCATTGTAGGTGCTGTGTTACCCTTAGCCTTAGGCTTGGCAATCACTGCTTTGCTGCTGCTTATGGTTGCTTGCAGACTGCGCTTAGTGAAACAGAAGCTTAAAAAAGCTCGACCCATTACATCTGAAGAGTCCGATTACCTCATCAATGGGATGTATCTCTAAAAATTTGATTTGGGTCAGTTGTTTTCTCCCCTTTCTCCTGTGTCCATGAATCTCTGCCTCTATAAAAGGACCAAAATCCTTTGTTTATTTTCAAGTGTAGAAGAAGCCTACGAGATGAAGAATGTACTCTTCCCCTTCAGTGATAATATAAAAAGTGGGTAGATGTCCTTGCTCAGAATATAAGAAGTGTTCAGACTCCAGTGAGTAGCTCCAGTTGATTGTTGTTCATAAGACACTGCAAGGTGGGGAGACCCCAAACTGGATGTGGGGTGCCCTTGTCCTCCCCACAGCAGTTGGGGTCTCAACCAGGGTCAAGCGTGCCCCAGGGCCAGGGCACTGGAGCAGCCAGGGCTCTGCAGCTCGGCTGTGCTGGCTGAGGTGTGGGGACAGCCTGTGCCACTTTGCTGTTCTCAGTGCTGCCACCACTGTGGGGACTGGGATGCTCCAGCCAACGCGTTCCTTCACCATCCAGCGGGGACCAGTTGTGTTCTTTCCACCTGATGCACTGGGAGTATTTTCATTAAAAAATATGTCTTGCTTTGTTAATTAAAAGCAATTGCTATCTAAGCACCAGCTTTTGCAAAGAAAATTGGGATTTAAGGAAAAAAGCATCTTCACTCAGTTTACACCTCTGTGCTGCCAGTGGAGAGCCAATGCTTGCCAAATGCTGAAATGAAAAAACACAACTCCTCAGCAAGTGAGCTTGGACTTCCCACTGCTCAACAGCAGTCATGTAATGCTGCCCAAAGAAGCTGTGGATGCCCCATTGCTGGAAGTGTTCAAGGCCAGGTTGGACAGAGCCCTGAGCAACCTGATCTAGTGGAAAATGTCCCTGCCCATGGCAGGAGAGCTGCAGCTAAATGATCTTTAAGGTCCTTTCCAACCCAAACCCCTTTACGATTCTGTGTACAATCCCAGAGTGGTGTCTCTCCCTGGAGCTCAGGGCTT
Organism: Orthonyx spaldingii; assembly: GCA_013397795.1. Classification (NCBI taxonomy): domain Eukaryota; kingdom Metazoa; phylum Chordata; class Aves; order Passeriformes; family Orthonychidae; genus Orthonyx; species Orthonyx spaldingii. Next base: position 612,405 of record VZTJ01005702.1, on the reverse strand, counting down.
GTTCAGCCTTTTCCACACCCAGCCCACCACCCTCCCACAGTGTGGGAACGCAGCACAGCAGTTTCTGTCCGAGATACTGGAGTGTAGGATTCCTGCTGGTTATCCCATAGCTCCCTGCAAAGCCTGAAAGCTTCAGTGATCTGCCCTCACCCCAGAAAAATTCTCATAGAATTAGAGCAAGTAATTGATATGTGAGTGAACTGCAGATGTGTTACCAGTAAAATGTGTACAGTACATGTTATATATACATATATATACACACACACTGTGCTGTCTGTCTTGTTTGGCTGTCCAAGGATGTAATATTCCTCATGGGTCCCAATAAAACCAGAGTCAAATGAGGCATGCATCGTTTTGTATGTTGTCTTTTGTACTTCAGTAACTTTGAGTCAGCAAGAATATTGCCATGGTATACAAATAGTTCTTCAAGTTGTTTGTTCTTGATTACTTTATGTAAAATAGCTCTAATAAACCTATTTTATTCTTATATTTATTGCATTGTCTTTAGTTTCCATTGCCAGCTAAATTTTGTGCTACAAGTCTGCATCATGAGAGCAGACAGAAGTACTTTTCTCCTTTCTGTGAAACAGCCTTATAAGAAGCTGGAATGTGTATGGTGTGGGGAGTTGTTGAGGTACTTGTTTCAGGGAGCCAGAGAATGACAGGGCATCTACCTGCATGACCTGTCTCGAGCAGTGCTTGAGCTGAGCAGGACAGCAGTCACAGAGTCGGCTGTGCCTGCCACTCAGGGAATCTGGTTGCCAGTGCTCCTTACTCAGAGCCCTCGTACCACATGAGGTAAAGTCTGGTTATTTGCATTTCAGTGTTGCAGTGGGTCCAGGAGACCATCTGCTGATGCTGCCTGTTTCCAGTTTGGGAGTATGGCTTCTCTTCCGTGCCAGCCCACTGCAGACGTGGCAAATAGTGCAAGACCCAAAAGACCGCATTTTAAATACAGCCTTCTAGGGAAGATTCACTGCCCGTTTGGGTGGGGTCTTCCTTTCCATCATTGAAATTTGTGTTGGGTTTTAATTAAATACCTAAATGTCCTTCACCACCTTACCAAAGCAGCAAGAAAAGTAGTCTTTTCTCACTGTACCCACTGTGCTCCTATTACCGAAACCCATTACCCTGGCACACAGCCAGCAGCAGAACAAAAGGTTTGGTTTTGTTCTGCCGGACAGGACAACAGCGAGATCCCACACAAAGCACAAGCCAGGCAGTGCAGCCATGGTGCAAGAGGCTGCTCAGCTTTCCAGTCACTTCGCCCAACAGCAGGCTTTGTTTCTGTGCTGCTGCCAGTGGAATAAACCTTCATGGATTTCACATATGACAGCTGAGAATGAACGCCTCCAAGCAGAGAGCAGCACACAGCAAGCATGGTACAGGAGTCTGGCTAGTGCCGTGTTAGATTTGCCGCAATCTTCCCAGGGATTCTTCCTTCTGGGAGGGGAGATGGTTACAGTTGCTGCCCTGCGGGTCACCAGCTTGAGACCTGTTACTTCCCAGGTAACAGCAAACTCCACAGCTGGACTGAAATAAAATAGTTTTCACCTTACCAGAGAGCTTGCGGGCATTGTCAGCTGGAAGGAGAGCAAAACAAAGTCAGCAAAGTAACAGAGTGGCTTGGCAGCTACTGCAGTTAACACACAGACTGGTCTCAATACTATGTGTTTGCATTTAATACCTTTCATGCTATTTTATTTAAATAAGTCACACTGAACTACTGAGCTAGAGCACACCTGGGAGTAGCAGAAAATACCATCAACATGCTTGGGATGCTTTTCCCCTTCTCCCCAGGCAGCTCCCAGCCACTGCCTCCTGCTGACACTACTTCTGTAGCCCCTTCCCAGCCACTCCCAAGGTTGGGGCTCTCCCTCTGATGTCAAAGGAGTGCTCAGAGCAGGCAGTGCTTCTAGCCCATCTTCATGGCTGCATTGCTAAAACTGCATTCATGGCCTCTCATGCAGACCCCAGAGCTGGGGAGTTTTACAGTCACAGATCACAGAATATTCTGACTCAAAAGGGACCCACAAGTGTTTATCCTGTAGTAGAAGTGAGACACTCTGTGTGAAAATCGTCACTATTTGAAGTCTGTCAGATCTGTTTTTCCTGTCTTAAACACTGATGTGTGTCTATCCACATATCTGTGAATATGCTCAGCCCACCTATTCTTACCAGCATCTTAGGTAAGCAGAGAATATTCACTAATCTGACTGCATAGCCCTGTGGATGTTGCTCCTCTGTGTATTAGGAGAAGTCATTAAAATTTATTTTGTCAGTGTATTTTAATGTTAGTCAAGATTCTTGTTTCACTTAGACTTTTTTTAAAACTGTTTTGCCCTTCAGACAGTTTAAGGGTACAAATTACTTCAGAGTAGCAAACAATACAATACTTACCTAGGTTTGATCCATATTTAGAAGTAAGGGGTTTTTTTCTCATAATATGGGCTGCTTGCTCCCCACTTTTGCAGGGGATTCTAGCCTGAACATCTCACTGTAATCATTCCATAGCACTGTAGGATAATAGCAGAGGCAGTTCCAAGAGCACATTTGCAAAACAAAGAGGCTGAAATAGGTCAGTGTGATGCTCCATTTGCTTTTCAAATCCTAGATAAAGCGTAAGAGTTTCAATCCCAAACTGCACAGAGCCAGTCAGAGGCGTGAACCAATAGCAATGCAAACACGCCACCCCAAAACAAAGGGAGAGCCTTTCTAGTAAGCCCCAACAGAATCCACAGTCATGCATCACTGAGGTCTGTGCTGGCTGTTTCCATGAGCATCAGGCATTGGGATTTTTCAGTTTCTAATGGCAAAAGCTAAAAAAGAGCAAAGGGAAAAGCTAGAGAAGATTGAGAGAGCGCTGACAGGCATAAAGACCAGACGGAGGCAATAAACACAGAGTAATTAATATGAAAAAGAGCCCACAACACAATCAATCTGAGCTGAATAGCTGAGTAAGAGGGAAACATGCTGTAAACAGGGAATATTTAAAAGGGGAAAAAAAATTGTGTGAAAGTAACTCTGCTATCTATTTTTCAAGTAATAGTTACTTAAAACAAGTGAAAAAGTGACCTGCACTCTGCACTGGAGCCCTGAAGCACAGAGACATCTAGAATGACTGGATCAACACACTTCAGAAAAATGTTTTTAAATACACCTCCTAAAATTTAAATTTTTGCTGTTGTAAGGCTCCTGGCTGACAGTTACAAACAACTCATAAATCAATGAAAAGTATATTCTGAGCAAGCTGGGAAAAACCAGATAAGGTAGAAAGGTTTGGTGTAGGACTGAGAGTCACATCTTCCTTGGCCAAGAGAAATGTATAATCCTGTTCTAAAGAGGGCAGAGCAAGAAATTTTAACATAGTTGTTAAAGCTACCAGATCCTAATGCATTAAAGAGATGCATTTAAGATTTCTACACTCAAACCAAATGACTGACAATACAGATATGGAAGGAGCAGTGAACTTGAATGGGTGCAGGACTGGAAGGAGCTTGAAAGCAGGCAGCCCAGTGGAAGATTGGGCCTATAGGGAAGGCATCCCTGAAGGCTAATTCCATGCCCAAGACATGACTATCCTGAGGTTGCCTCTATATCCAAAGCAGAGGAGCTTCTCTAGAGCTCTGATCAGAGCAGTAGCCTAGGCAGATTCTCTTAATCACCCATTTTCCTAACCAGAGGCCTTTGAGAGTGTCCTCCTAGTCTGTAAGGCACCTGCAATAAAAGTTACTGATTTATCTCATATGACCGTTCTCAATTATAGCTGAAAAAGGATTTGGCAGAACATAATGAACAAGAAATGTGACCTGTTCATAGTAAAAACACATAAAATGCAAATATAAGCCCAAAGAAAAAAGGACTTCAGCTTCTCAAATGCATTAGGGAATGTTGTCAAGAGTATCCACCAGGTCAGTTGTTCAGAAGCTTATGATGAAAATGGCTGGACTACAAAGAAACCTTAGAGAATCGAAGTGAGATCTCAGAGTAAATCCATCAAGTCTTTATGAAAATAATCTGTTGTTGCTAAAACAGTTTTGGTAAAAGGCACAGGATTGTCTCAAGTTCTAAGTTTGCTGTGATGAGACACAAAGTGAGTTATTTTCATGTCTCCTTCCTGAAGCTGTCAGGTAATCTCAATGGACAGCTGAATCTCTTCCATACATATTTCAGCAATAGCTATGTCCACTCAATTCATAAAGAAATACAATTTTAGTTCCTGAGCACATCCTCATTAACACCCTGCCAAGAGCATGAGAGAACAGTAACAGCCTTTCATAGGAATGTTCAGAGTGCATCAGCTGCATGATGAATTTGTGCTGTGTAAAAAACTACTTGGAACAGAAAGCAGCCCTGTATGTCATGGATGAAGTACAGGAGGTAAATAGGCCAGGTAAAGTCTACATCAGCTCTGCCTGCGTAAGGCCAAGTTTTAGTCCATGCTTATTTCCTCAGACCTGGCTGAGGCACGGAACCCCAAACCTTGCCAGCTGGGGGCTCTGAGCACACAAGTGTGTGTTGTTTACTTTACAGTAAAGGCAAAGTGGGGTTATGATATCTTAAGAGTGTTTGTGCACTTCCCACAACTGGTCTGCAGTTTACAACCTTTCACAATTAAAAGCAGATGGACAAAAACTCAAATAGAGCCAACAAAGGCAAAATGTACAAACCAACAAAACCAACTTAAATCCCATGCTTGAATCCATCTAGTGTATACCACAGTACTTAAACTCTAATTTACCATGCCTGATCTATGAAGTCTGAATATCCTGAAATGCAGACTACCTCATCATCTCCTGCATCTCCTGCATGTTGCCCCTGTGCACATGCCATCTTTGGGGCAACACTTTCCCTCTGATTTTTTTTGTTTGGTTCCGCACAATGTGCTTGTGTGACCTCACCATCTGCTCTTTTTCTGAACCAGGACCACTCCTCATTCATTTCAGCAGAATACCTCTTCCACATTTCTTGGTACAGGGATCAAGGGTTCCATAAAGGTAACTAGAATTATTCATCTTTTGAACTGCATCCTAGTATGTTCAAAACCAGCTAAATAGAACCAAAGTTACAAATCATGAGCATGGTTTGCATTACTCATCCTTCGTATCATGTCAAAATTAAGAAGAAATTCTCTCATGTCCTCCTCCTTCTGCAAACTGCATTTAAATCAAAAGCAGCTCAACCTAGGGCACACTAATAAGTAAAAGGAAGAAAACACTGCTACTGTAAGAATGGGTTAACACCCTTCTTCTTGGCAGGAAGGAGAGTACTATTTCAGAATTTTCCTCTGAGTATTTTACTTTACCTCTTTGTGCTGATGATTAATTCCACAGTCCCTCCACACTCAAAAAATCCTAGAGCTTGTCACCCTGTCACAAAAACACTGCACATGTGGAGAGAACTGCTGCCAGCTGGAAGCTCCAGAGCCTACCACGTAGAGCCCCCCTGGCCCTAGGCATTATTGCCTGTTTCAAACTTGATGACTACAAAACATTTCAGGAATCATCCAGGTGGCTTCATCAGCAGTACTGGTGCACGCGCACTGTGTGCTGGTTTCCCTCCAGAAAAAAAGTCATGTTACGGGCTCTGTGGCCTCAAGCCAGCTGACCAGTCTGAATGGAAAAAGTAAATAAGCAGATCATTCCTGCTACATAAACAGAAATCTTCCATATGGCACATCAAACTCCTCTGTGGAGAACCCACAACTGGATAAGCAACTCAGCAGTTCAGGCAATCCATTCTCCCAAGCTGTTCTGGCTTAGAGATGATAGTAACAGCCCAGTGAAACATGCCTGCATCTCTTATAAAAAGATAAAACTTTAATCCTTGCAAGTGGCAAATCACACTCTCCAAGGTAGCTGGATTCAACTATGGACAGCAGACAGAACTGTGGACAGAGCCTGTTCACCAAAATACACAGATGTGATCTAAGAGAAATTTCAAACAGCCACAAAAAACTCCACTTACATTTCAGGTAGTAGTAACAGGCTTTGTAACTGCTGCAATACATTGACTGACTGAAAATAGAAATATAGTTCTGGTCAGTTAGCAAACCAGTATTTTTATACATGTTTTCTTTTTGGACACGCGAAATTCTGTTGAAGGTTAAAAAACCAACAAAACCAACCACAAAAATCAGACAGACACCTAGATACAGCTTCCTCTCAATTTGTTTTATTTGGCAAAGTTGCAATTCAGACAGTTCACACAGCATTTATTCAAGCTCTTCAAGTCTTCTGCATTTCAACTTGTCCTTGTCTCCAAGTTTTTACTTCAGAACCATTGCTCCATCATGGAGAAGTTTCCATTTTCCATCCCCTAAATGCTACTCCTGGATACTCCTTTCTGTCCGAGTGCCTTGACTATTATCAACCCCTTCAGTAGAATGGGTGCACTACTCCCACCAGCCTTGGTCCCTGAAGCCTTACACCTCCTGAAGTGGTTCTCCCCCAGGACGTTGTCATCTGGTCTCAGCTTTAACACCACTTCCAGGTCAGGCTAGCTTATTACACTGTGTCCAGAGACAGGAATTTGGATACAGTTGAGCTCATATCTTTCATTTAACTGATTAAATTAGTGAGAAGATGTAAATAAAGTGGAACTCAAACTGAAAGATACAGCGACCAAAAGGTTGAACGTTAGCATGCATCAGTTAAGATATTTCACTTCAACACCAAGAACTAGTCACAGTTGATTGTGGGTTAGTACAAATTTGTCAGACGCAAGTGGATTTTTCTGGATTGTATTTTCTAGAATACACGCTATATTAATTTCTTTATAAAATTAATCTTGTGCATGTGCTCCCAGGCTGCATTCAGATCAGGAGGTGGTACATTAACTTCCAAACACGTAAATAAATTAAGTCATATAATATCTCTTACAGAGGAATAAAATGGGGCTGGCCTTCAAAAGGCAGGTTATTTAAAACAGGTTATGTTCCTTTTCCATGTTCAGAGGCCTTTGAATTTTAACCTTTATACTTCCAGGGACTAAACCTATCAAAAAATTGTTCCTCTTCCACCATAAAAAGTTGTTTTGAGTTTTTTTGGAGTGATCACTATGGGTTGTTTTATTCTATAATCTTTCCTATCATAAAAAAAAAAAAAAGAGAGAGAGAAAATAATGACAATATGCTGTATACTTGAATTCCTGGTTGCTCAAATCTGAGCAAGATGATTGAAGACACACTTGCCCCCTTTCCCAAAACAGCCCACCTTACTGTACGGCTTCACAATTTGCTGTTGACATTTTACAGTACCAAAACAGAAAACTCAGGGCAGAAAAAAAGGTTTATATCCTTCCAACTATTCTTCTATATGAAAACTGAAGAAGTACATCTATCTATACTTAGGAGTCCAGGATTCTGCATGCATGCATGCAGTGTTCCTTTTACAGCAATTCACTTTCTAAAAAGCCATAATTTTTCCTGGGTGCCTACAGTTTTAAAAATAAGAATGTTAATACAGCAAATGGCTTTGCCAAAAGCAACTTTCTTTTAGAACCAAAGGGGATTTTGGTTTTTTATAAAGAACCTAGCAATCCATATCTCAGACTACATACCCTACATACTCATCCTAATCTTCCACACAAGCACACAACCCCCTTTTGCTTTTAACTTTATTTGGCAAAGCAGCATTGCATAAATTATTCAGTGATTGGAACACACCTCATCTCCCATTTATGGAGTTAGATCCATGTGTATCACACCAGCACTGAGTTATAAACCAAAACAGAATTTCAAGATTCCATTAATCAATTTTCAAAGGAAAGGGAAAACCATGTCTGCTATGTCCAGCTTGAACAGCGATGTTTGATAAGAGTGGCTACCCACCTCTGATGTCTTGAAATTTAATATATACAAATGCCTGGTTTTAAGGTAAAAAAAGCAGCTGATTGTATCTACTACATGCTAGTCTATGACACCATGTCAAAAGCTTAGAAAGGAAGTTCATCTCCTTTTAGTAGCATCTAGCAGACATTGGAACACAGAAAACCTGGTATTACCTACGTAGTGTCGTAAGGTGCACAGAAGCAGTTTTACCAAGGGACACAGGAGCCAAGAGAAGTGAGTGTTCAAGTTCCCCCATCAAAATTAGAGTTCACAAGCTACAGGTCTTTATCTGCAGTTTTGCAGAAATTCACTTTGAACAGATGAAAGTGAAATAAAGGCATGTTAAATAAAACAATGCCCACATAAAACTTTCTGCCATTTCTTTATCAGATTTGCCTTGAGCATCTAAAAAAATAAAACAAACACCACGCTTTTCCATGCTGATAACAACAGTATAACGAAGTCCAAAACAAGCTGCAATGCTGTTGGTTTTCAAAAAGCTTTTAGAACTGGAGATGAACAGTCCACTGTAACACTATGTTTGGGTCAAGATGATGTAGCTTTTACAATTCATCCCTGTAGAAAGAAAACACATGCAGTTATGTTTCTTCTCCCCTTGGAAATCATATTTGAAAAGTTTTGATATTGAATCAGGTTACATTTAAGTGCTCATGCACATCAGCAAAATTTCAGAAATCTCTTCAAGCATTTGAGAAAAAAAAAAAATACCAAAGGAAAGGCAACAGCAATCCCATATTATCTATACCATCTCCTACGATTATGTGATTTGTGAAATATGGGTCCCTCTACTTTACATTTAATGGATCACTTGCTTTAAGAAAACCCCACACACTGCACAGCTAGTAACACAGCTACCTGCCATCCAAATTCTGCTGGCTCCACGCTGGCAAGCTATTGAGCCAACTTACTAGACAGAGTATTGGCAAAAACCATCATCCTCTGTAGCTGCCAAAAAGGCAGGTTTAGCTTCAGCTGCAGTCTCTCAAGAAAGCTGGGAACATAATCTCACATTCCTGTCATGCAGTTTGTACCACTTAGTTTATTTATTTCTCAGAGGAACTCAATTAGCTCCTGAAGGAGCTATGATAAATCAGGAGCAGGTTATGGAAAGGCTGGGGGCAGGGCAGTGTGTGTGTGTGTGTGTGCGCGTGTGTGCGTGTGTATGTGTGTTAAAAGGAGATCTAGTTAGGAGAAAGGATGAATCAAGAAGTCTGTCTAAATCACTACAAGGAATCTAGAAAATGCAGAGTTTTGTTCCTGTAGGTCATTAAAACACATTGAAAAAAGAAACCCATAGAACTTGTATTCCAACCATAAAGTTATCATATAGTAGTGATTTAAGTATTTCTAAAGCGTTAATTTTAATGCAAAATGTCCATCAAATCTGAAAGCTGTGCACTGTGCCACTATGAACATTGAAAAACTCCAGGAGAAGTGCTTTGTTTGCCTTTTTTTTTCTTTTGCACATGGCACAAACAATCTATAAATTCAGACTGATTTTTCTGCAATTTTTCTTTTGGTAGGTGCATCAGCCTCATTAGCCAAAGCAAACAGTGTCTGAATTAGAAAAAACCTCACTAATGTGATTGCTGGCTCAATACACAATAGTATTTCCAGCTATCATGCAAACTAACCCACAAAAATATAGTTCTACATGCACACGTGCAAAACCTTTCAGTTACAAAGACATTATTATCCTCCAGGAATCATACAGCATGGAATGACAGCATGCAAAACATTTTAAAAGCAACTGAAAAGGCTGTAGAAACCGGTGCTTAAATTACTAGCTTTCTATCTAATGCAGTTGCGATGCAAACCTTGTGATTTGTAAGTGATAAATATTTGCATGCTTTGCACTTTGCACTGCCTCCTAATAGTAAGGTACTAATCATACAGCTTTAGAGCACTGCAGTAATTACAGACAGCAGAAAAAAGCAGGAGGCGAAAGAATACATCTTGGCAGGGATAAAGAAAAATCTGTTTATAGCTAAAGGTTTGGAAGCTCTCCATATTTGCCTATCTCACAGAATGGGTATTTGCTTACTTTAAACAGATAAAAATAAATGAACATCTGATACCCAGTTTAAAATGCAGTGCCAGTGAATTCAGGACAAGTGCTTCATTCATCGCTAACACTTCCAGGAGCTGCATCATCAGTTAATTTTTACAACTTCAAAAAGTGTAAGTAAGTAATGACTACTGCCATTGCTGGCTTAGTCTCATATGCCTAATTGTGGGTGTGATTTTTATCCTGATTCCTACCATGTACTCTCACAGCTTTATAAAACCCTGGCCTTTACTGTGACAAGCAACTCTTAATCCTTCAAATCCAAGGAACATCCTCAAGAAACTGTAAGCCTAAGAAACATTCTGTATTTACTTCGATACTATTAAACACAATTGCACCCAGCCACAGATGTTAGCAAGGTATTTGTATAATGCTGCTAATGCACTTCAAGTACTTAAAGTGTGGGTTTGTTCTTACTTTTTTGAAATTGTATTTCTACTTAAAATATATAATTATTATATAAATATCATTTAAAAGAAATTATATTAGCATGGCAATGTTTTAATTGTTGGTATTTTTCATTGCTTTAACGTATTCCTGACTACTTTATCCTATATGTGATTTTCAAAATAAGGATTTTCATATTTTGTTTTTTAGAACATTTACTGTATCAACTTTCCTCAAGAGATTTTTCACTTGCTCCTCACTACTCATTAATCTAACAACAGCAAGCAGCCCAAACCAGTCCATGATATATGTGTTAAAATTATACAGCATTTATTTTCTACAGATAGAAGTTGAACTTATATGTGCATAGTTGGATTGTGTGTATTAGAAAGTTGCAAAAATGTCTCAGATCACCTGAGAAGTAACAGTTGCCAGCTTTTTCCCTAACGTAGAACAGCTTGCAGACATAAATACATATTGCAAACCAGCATCAGTTGACCTGAGCTGATCCTGTATGGATCCGAAGCTGCCGAGCAATTAAATCCACCAGGTTTCAGCTACTGGTAAGAATCAGGATACAGGCCTATCCTCCCAGAGGTACAACAAGATCTATCCTGCTACAAAGCTTAAAAGGAGACTCAAAAGACTGCTCTTTCCTTGTTAGACCTATCCTGTTGTCCTCTAGAGCCACAGGAAAGATCTACTAATTTGTACTCTTTCTGGCCACGGCTATTTGCTGTGATTCTTACACAACTCATGTAATTTCTCTCCACCTTCATCATATATGCACTCCTTCCAATCTGCTTACCAACTCCTGCTCAGCAAGCAATATATATATTTAGGGTTTAAGTCACCACTGTAGTCCTTCTCAGGCCTTTGGAATTCTAGTAAGAGAACCACTCATCTGTCAACTGAGGTATCAAAGCAACTTTGTAAACTCAAGTTAAAGCAAATTTCAGAAGTCACTAGCTCAAAATTACTATTTTAGAAAAAAAATGTAGGAAAGTTTGGAAAACTTTGGCTTACTAGTAGGCAAAACATATACATTAATATTCTACACTTCCCATTATGAATATCCAACAACAAGCTAAGAAACATTCTCAGAAAAAAATCTATTAGGTAGCATTTCAGGTAAATGACAGGGTTTGTCATGAAATAAAAAAAAAAAGAATCACTAATCTTATCAACAATAAGTTTGGGATACAAGTGAGTCATGCAGTTTTGCAATCCCTCACCACCTCTTTAGTGGAAGGCATTCAAATTAAATATTTGAACATTTACAAATCTATCTGAAGTCTTTTTCTCACTCTTTTAGATCCACTTCGATTTTCTTGTCATTAGGCAGCATTTGACTTTCCCTTTTCAATACATCATTCATCTATGAAAACCATGCTGTCATTACTGAAAGTGAAATTCAGAGTGTAGCCTTTTATGAATTAGAAACACAGCATCTACTCAGTGTTTCGGCAGCCAAGTATTTCTCCCTTTATAACTTTAAAGACGCAATATTTAGACGTAGCATTTTAATCTGGAAAGGTGCTATTACAAAATACTTATTATTTGCTATGATCAGTCATAAAATTGAGAGCAAATTGAAATGATAAAGAATTTTTTTCTGTAACCTACTGTATCAGATATATCACATACATTTTTGCATAATTGTGTTGGGTTTGCCTGGCAAGCTTTTGGTAGTAGGGGAGCTACAGGGGTGGCTTCTGTGAGAAGCTGCCAGAAGCTTCCTCCAAGTCCTACAGAACCAACACCAGCTGGCTCCTAGACGGACCCTCCACTGGCCAACGCTGCGCCAACCAGGAATGGAAGTAACACCTCTGTGGTAACAGATTTGAGAAGGAAACAAGTTATTACACAGAGAAGAGCGGGGTGGAGAACACGTGAAAGCAACAGCCCTGCAGCCACCCAGATCAGGGGAGGAGGGGAGGAGATGCTTCAGGCCCTGGAGCTGAGATTCCCTTGCAGCCTGTGGTGCAGACCATGGTGAAGCAGCTGTGCCCCTGCAGCCCATGGAGGATCACAGGGATGTAGAGATCCACCCACAGCCTGTGGAGGAGCCCATGCCAGAGCAGGTCGATGCCTAGAGGAGGCTGTGAACCCATGGGAGGCCTGTGCTGGAGCAGACTCCTGGCAGGTACCTGCAGACCCATGGAGAGGAGCCCACACTGGAGCAGGTTTCCTGGTAGGACTTGTCACCCTGTGGGGCCCTACACTGGAGCAGGCTGTGCCTGCAGGACTGCATCCCAAGAACAGTAACCCACCTTGGAGCAGTTCATGAAGAACTGTAGCCAACAGAAAGGACTCATGTTGGAGAAGTTAATGGAGAACTATGTCCTGTGGGAGGGACCCCACACTGGAGCAGAGGAAGGACTCCTCTCCCTGAGCAGCAGCAGAAGAATGTGTGATTAACTGACTGTAAACTCCATTCCTTGCCTTCTTGCACTGCAGGAGGTAGAGCTAGGAAGGAGGGAGAAGGAGTGGAGGAAAGGTGTTTTAAAGGTTTGTTTTACCTCTCATTATCCTGCTTTGATTTTGCTCGGCAATAATTTCATTTAATATCCCCAAGTCGAGTCTGTTTTACCCATGCTGGTAACTGGTGAGTGATTTCTCCCTGTCCTTAACTCATGAGCCTTCTGTTGGATTCTCTCTCCTCTATCCACGTGTGGAAGGAGCAGCTTTGGTGAGCAGCTGGCATTCAGTCGGGGTCAAACCGCCACAATAACACATAATTCTTAAATTTAACCTAAAATAATTTGTGCAAAGAGTTCTTTTTGCCAAAGTAAAATAAAAACTTGAATCATAATCATTATTCTGCATGGCCTGAGGAATTCCATGCAAACAATACCTGCTAATTTCAACCTAAATCGGTCAACTAGCTCATCTGGGGCACTTGAAACACTAAATAAGAGTTTCTAAGCAGAAATGTATTAAAATATGTCCAAATTAATATATTTCCTAAAAGGACGTTAATCCTGTTTTATGTGCAGACAAGTGGGATACAGTAATAGCCCAGTTTAGCCACTAAAGTTTTTGCTCAGAAAGGTCATACTGTCATTCTAATTTTGTATTTTGTCAGCAAATATGAATTTAGCATGACATTTAGAAATAATTTCTACTAATACAATATGTAAGAAAAAAGTAGTTGTTAAGCTTTTTAAACAGCTGCCTGTCTGGAAATCAAATCTAAAATGCAACAGAGGCTCACTGCTAAGTGTTATTTACATTGTCATTCTCTTATGCCTCTGTATTAGCAATAGTGTGGCCAGCGGGACAAGGTATCCCCTGGAGGCATTTAAAAGATGTGTAGAAGTGGCCCTTAGGAACATGGCTTAGTGGTGGACTTGGCAGTGCTGGGTTACCAGTCAGACTCAATGACCTTAAAGATGTTTGCTATCCTAAATAATAACTATGATTCTGTGACTTTTAAAATTGTCTTGCCATATAAGTAGTAAGTGAACTCTCACAGAGATATAAAACCAGAGAGATCCTAATTTATACCAGATCTGCAATAAGGCAGCCATCAAGCCATATGCTCAACTGTGCAATGCAAGAGGCCTTCTCTCCGTCCTATTTTTCAGTAAAAAACTCCAAAACAATTGATAAGGTTTATATGAAAGGATATCCTTACCAGTATAATCACATAACTGGGTTTTGACTGCTGGATCTCTGGCACACTGCATTGTTTTCTTTTGTAGCAGAGATAGGTACAAAATATATACTGTGTATATTCTACTTCCAAATGTCCCAGAGAGTCACATTTGAGAGGATTCCCACTAATATTTGGAGCTTAAAAATACTACTGCAACTGAACCAAAACTAGAAAGTTATGGCTTAAATTTAAAGAAAAGTTAACAGTATTCACAAATAAGATGCTTTATTTAGTAATGTATTGAAATCCAAGGAATCTTTTCCTTCCAGCTAGTCCAGATTTCCTTTTGCTACAAGTTCCAGTTTTACATAGTGAAGCATGATACAAAATACCTGAAGGCAGGTTTGACTTCAAACACCACTTGGAGTGTTGTGCTGCTTTGCAACAGCACCTTGCAGCCCCCTTAAAGCACTGTACTAACTTCTCCAAAACATGAATGGCTCAGCAAAAATGTAAAGAGCTTCTTTCCTGCCAAATGGAAGGTCTGCTAGCCTAGGAAAATGCTGCTGGCCTATCAATTGTATTCTGTGAAGGGACATCAATTCTTCATTCAATGGGATGAAAGAGCTACCTGCATTAGGAATGAAATCACATAATGTAAACTAAAAGAATGACAAACTAAGCACACAGAATTAAGCTACTCTTAAAATTATTATTGTTTAATGAATTGGAGATTTACAACAACTAGTTTCCCATACACTACAGATTTTTATTACAGAAACACTTAGAGATGCTTTTTCAAAGGAGTCTCTATCTGAACTCTACTCACAGATCTTGAACATTTTAGAAAAGATAAACTGAAATCTAGAAAATGCAGAAAAAACACCTCTTCTTTGATGCCAGCACAGATATCAAATGCTGACTTATAATTAGGAATTTCCTTTGCAGCAGCTGGCTGACCACAAACTTCATAGTCACCAACATGAAGAAACAAAAAAAAAGAAATATATGACCTCCTGTAAGGTCAGCAGTGCACTGACAGTTATCCTAGAATATGGAATGGGAATTTTCTTCTGATCACAAAAAGGACAATTAAAGAAATACCAAATGTTACAAGCAGTGGACTTCTGAGATTTTCTTTAACAGAGTTCCAAGACTGAACCAAATTTAAATGTACGTAGAAAGACATAGCCTCTATGCCATTGTAGATCAACCCTTCAGGCTAAGCACTTATATTTTCTGATAACGCTAATGCAAATTCTTAAATTAAAAATAAATCAAGAATTGTTTCAGAAAATAAGAATTTCTGGGGAAAATAACCCCACAGTATTCACGACTGAAGAAGGCCCAAAGACAAACTATTAGCTCTTCCCGAGCTAGCAGACACAATGAAATACCAAACTGCACAGAAGAGATGCAAAAAACTCAGAATTCTAGTCCTTAACACAGTACCCCACCTTCACTAGTGGCAAAGGATAAACACTATCATTCGAGAAACCCTTCTTCAAGTGTCTTATGAGCACACACTGCTGCTACCAAAAAAAAATCCAGTTGCTACTATAATCAGATCAGGTGGAAATGCAGAAAAATCTACAAAACCTCCCTGAGAGAAGGAAGGCTTAAGAAGACTATTTCTCTTTTTTAGGGCAAGCGAAGCATGGACTCCAAACTTAAATAAATCATTTGCCAGAGGAGGAAATCAACCACAAAGGAAAGCTTCCAAAGCCTTACAAGACGCAGGAAACCCCTGAGTACCACACTGAGGGAATACTGGCAATATTCGAGGCCACAGTATTCATTTGCATAACAAATACAAAGCATTTGAATAACAAGCACGCTTCACAGACTTTGAACTAAGCAGTATCTCACTGAAGTTGTTTTAAGAGTAATTTGTATGTGGTGGCTATACAGTAATCCAAGAAACACTGAAATGAGGCTTCAGTAAGCAGCAGTATGCAAACTGTATTACTTTTACTTTTTATGTATGTTTTGATTGGTTAGACTAAGTATTCACATATTCAAATCACAAGCTATACTTCAGAATATCAAGGGAAAAAGGCCAGAAATCTAAATTTAGGTTATAAAGCTCAAGAGTTGTTTTCAGAGCTCAATGCACATCTCTGCACTTCATTAATGCCACTAATACATTCACAAGCACTTTCTGCCAGGAAGCAAAACAACACTGCTGCTTTGTTCATTCTCATACTAATGCCTAGCATGGCTTAAGCTGACAGCTCTGTTAAGTCTATGTTACTGGCTGTTCAATTCAGCAAGCTGGAAGGTTTTCTACCTCTAGAAAGGCCTTTAGAGCTTGCCTTATTGGCAAACACAAATACTGCCCCATCAGAGACTGATGACAGACTTCTAATAACATGTCTGAGAAAATTTTCTGAACACTACTCAACTACATTTATACTTCAGAGAAGAAGGAATTATCTTCTCCACTTTTTGCTACTTGGGGGTTAAAGGAAAAGTGCTTGCAAGATCATCTACATTTTCCACAAAGGATTTTGCAAAGATTCTTCTTCATTTGTAGCATTTCAGAAAAATAAAAAACGAACACCGAATTACCACTAACTTACAGGACAAAACAGTATTTATTACGTAAAATTTTACACTTCACCCTAATTGTTGGGCAAAATAGTTATAAAAATTTAATTAAAAGTGAAGTTTAACCTTAGGAAATACTGTGTTTAAAATGACAAATAAGAATCTTCAAAACACCAAACACTAAAGAAAACATGTCCAAAAGAGACAAAGTGCAACCCATGCAATATTTTTCTTCTGCTTTTAATTTAACTCAAACTTAGCATAACCTCCTTTGGGTGATGTAGTAATGCAGACTGAGTCACTTTTCATGGTATGGAGGAGCAGAAAGCAATGACAGCAGCAAAGGCAGGCCTTGCAGTCTATCTGCTTAAAATTCACACCCTTTCACCTTGCATGTGTGTGGAAGAAGTAAGTGGAACAGAAAATCACTTCCACCTGGACCACTGCTTCTCTTTATCTGTTAAAGGCACATATATCACTCCCATCAGAGGCTTCATTTTGACACTGCCATCTTCTAGTTTGTCATACTGTTCGAGCATCTGGTTTCCCCCAGCAGGGCCAACTGGTAATATCAATCTTCCGCCAGGTTTTAACTGGTCTATAAGCTAGAACACAACACAGAAATTAGAATGTAACCAGCCACATCAGAGAAGCTGGATCTAAAGTTTGTTACAGTAGATTAACAGCTTTGCCATTATGTATTTATCTACTTTTATGAAGTAGGCAACTACTTCCATTAGGAAAAATAAAAAGTGCACTGAAAATGAGAGTATCACAGCAACATGGTACAACAACTGGTATTACAGTAAAATAATTTAATTAACTGGGTTGGTTGCAGTTTTGTTTTCTATATATGTGGGGGAAACATGTAAGTCACAAATTATTTTTACAGCAGATTCAATCTTTTTAAACTGTTTGTTTTAACTGTTCAATAGTTATTGTGCATCACTACAGGCCCATCATCAAAAATTTTGGGGGTAACTGATCTCCACTTAAGCCCTCAGGATAAGATTTGAGATTGGTGACTTTTTATTATTTCTCTTCCTGGAATAATTTTATCTACAACACGCTCACTAGCCAAAAGCTCCTCTTTCATTCTGTGAATGAAACAGCCTTTTATGAAACTAGTCTAAAATATATGAATATTAGTAAGATAAGTGACAACTAAACAGAGTATATGAGAAATGCTTGGGGTTTTTTTGTTTTCATAGTTAAAGGAGGCTAATCACAGTAGTCTCAAGGAAAATTCCATACTTCCCAGATGTCATGAAAAAAAACTTAATCCCCACTGCTAACAAAAGTTACAATTAAGAACTGTTTCATTCACTAATAAGCTTTCAATTACTTTTTAAATTGTCATCTGTCAACACTTTGCTGGGAACACCCTCCTGCACACCCACACACACAAAAAAGGAAACCCGAAACAATAAAAGCCAAACAAATAAACCCCCTCCAAAAAAAAAATCCCCTAAAAACACAACCAACTTTAAAAAAATCAAGCAAAAAAAAAAAAACAACCCAGCACTGGTCATTGTCTGGAAATGTCCAATCTGTCCATAGCACTTTGAAGTCCAGTCTTTCACTATCCCTCAGTAAGATTTAAAAACTTGAACTGACATCTAGCATATCAAAATCATGCTATGTATTACCATGTGCCTGATGAAAAGAAGAGAAAAAAAAAATCTTATCTGCAAAAATGGACTACATGTATGCACACTCTAAAGCCCCTAGTTACTCTTCAGCTTCTCTAGTAAGAATTGCCCTAGATCCATTCTGAAAGCTACAAACAAATGGTACTGTTTGTATTTGCAGCTGAGCATTTTACTTTCAACAGTCTAAGTGCTTTGGAACTCAGGAAACACAATTTTTGTAACTCAATGTTTGATAAAATTAAATTATCCTATTAAATAAAATGCTCCAGTTCGTTGTTGTAATAGAGGGTTGCACACATGTCATTTTTAAAGATGTTTATTTAGAGCAGAGTTATTAGAACATACAGCTTTATCAAACCAACAGGAAGCCCAACTATAACAGAGACGAAAACCCCACACCATACAGTAATACCACACTGCCCACTGATACTCCCAGCAGTGCAAGCTACCAAGTGTTTTACACATAGATGTATGCAAAGCATTCTCTACAGCTACAATATTACAGAAACACACACACAAAACAGAAAGGCTTACTGCTTGGGGCACAACCGGGGCTGCAGCTCCAACATGAATCGCATCATAGGGAGCTTCTTCTGCATATCCCATTCGTCCATCTCCCACTGCAAGAAAACTTTTTTTAAAAACATTTTCAAAAGGACTGGAGAAAACAGCTGGTTTCCCATATCTATATGTAAAAAATAAACACATTTGTAAAATAAATGCAACAAAATACCCTCATATGTGCATACACATGCTTATAAAAATATTAAATTTTATTGAAGCATCTGAAATTAGAAAGCATGGATTTATAATGAAAGTTCTTGGAAACACATGGTCCACCTAGAAAAGATACTATTTATGTTCCCTACCAGTTCCAATGCAGGTGAGAGAACTCATCCCTATTGACCACCATTTTCATTAAGTCAGCTGTCAACAGAGATCAGTAATGAGAGTTTCAGTATTTCCAAGGCATAATCCCTCTGATTGCCAGAGTGGGTTCTACTGGAACAACCACCTCAATGCAGTCAAGTATATAATTTATACTTATATGTCTTAGTAGCACTGTACACTTCTTCTAAAGAAGCAGCAATGATACGTTACTGTATTAAGCTGCTGTTCCATCAGAGATGGCAATGGAGAAAGACTTCTTTAGCTTATTCATACAGATACTGCTACAAATTATGTTATACAGAGAGGCAGACCCTCATTCCCCACGGTGCAGCAGCAGGCTTTAGAAGCAGTGATCTCCAGTACTGCTGACAAAAGAGGTGATTGCCATGTTGAAGTAGCAGCTGTGAAAGAAACTGCTGTCAGTTCTGAAGAACACATGTATTCTAAGACATAAATGTCCTTAGTGCACTATCCAGAGAAGTCTGAATGTGACTTCTACACATCTTATCACCTTACTGACAGCAGTAAAATAGACCCAAAAACATCTAACCCCTTTGCTCTAAGAATCAATAGCTAACATCTTCAAAAACAGCACACATCCAAGCCAGGGGAAAAAAAAAAAATCATGCTCCTTCATATGTATCAGGCACAGCATGGCTCTTCCGTTTTAAAATCCAGAACAATTCTTATGGTTACAGAAGAAATATATCCACCCACAACAGCAACACACTTTTAGATATCCAGAAGATTTAAAAAATAGTTAAGCTGGCATTCATGTATTCAATGTCATTCAAATTATTATATTATTCAAAGTCCAAGGAGAAAGAGCAGCCCAAATTTTCAGTTTGTGCTTACATCCTGAATAATGTCACCTATCCCACTCACATCTCCAGTTGCACACAGCCTGTTAGTGAAGTAACCATGGTGGTGGGTGGCAGGTCATGATGAGGAAAAAGGCAGTGTCAGGACTTTTTGATACAAAAACATTCTGTTGCTTGTTTATGAACCTAGACCTGATCTGTTGATCACAGTACTGAAGCCTTCAGTGCCTCTATGCAGACCTGTTTCACACAGAGTTGTAGCATGAGCACAGAAATAGAAGAAAATTACTTCCCTCAGTCATTTAGAATCCCTCATCCCCGCTGGCTATGGCTGCATCAGCAAATAGTGCAGTACAATAGAAGCAGATCTGTACAGCAAAAGTTTCTGCTGAGAACCTGGTGTCCATGGAACATATGCATTTCAGGATAACCACTTCAGCCTAGATCTTACTGTCTTAATATCCACATATCAAACATATTTGGTTGATTCTTGGAGTACATAATCTTGTCTAGTTTCATCCAAAAGGAATCAAAGTTTGTGCTTTCCAGGAGTACTCTTATGTGAGCCAAAGTGTGGTAAGTAGAAGTACTTGAGAGATTCACCTCAAAGGCTTCCTCTTGATATTAAGAGTAAACAAAATAAAAATCAAGCTATACCAAAAAGAAAGCCAAAACACCCACAAACTAACAAAGACATGTTAATCCAAGTATACCTGTTCCCAACTTCTCAGTGCAGTTCTATTACTGAGACACCTCAAAATAATTTTGGTGCTCCTGAAATGTAGTTACAGTATATGTGAGGTATGGCAAAGCAGTGTAGACTGTCTGAAGCATACTGTGAAAAGCCAGTGACTGACACACCTGGTCTTATTACATATAGTTCCCATCATCAGTCAACTGGTTTTCACAAGTTTTTTATTTGTGTGTTTGGGATGGGGTTGTTTGGGTGGGGTTTTCTGTTGTTGTCTTTTTGTTTTAAAGAAACAGCTGCCTGGATTCTTGTTCTACATCAAAGAGCTCCCAGGAATCCAGCACAGCTGAAACAATTCTTCTCCACCAAATTCACAGAAGTGTTATTTGTCCATCCATACTTTTTTAAAATGTACCTCTAACAAAACTATTCAAAAGTCTCTTAGTCGTCCTGATACACAGTCAAAAATAATATAGATAATAACGTTTACTTAGAATTCTAGACTCACAAGAACAGCAGAGTTTCTTTCAGGAATGACCAGAAGCATAAGTCAAAACTGCTTTTGTACAGCAACAATGGAAATGATTCCCTCATTTCCCCTCTACAGCCCTAGCAGTCTAACTTCCTTTCCAAGAAGTTCTGAGACGTGTTCTTAGCGAGATACATTGCACTTTATACATGTGTACATGTTGATAAACATATTTAAAACATATTTAGAAAAGTCCCTCATTTACAAGAAAAGACCAAGAATCAAAACGATAATTACGCTAAGAGCTAAACATCACATAATAATAATTTTTCCAAGTGTTCTTGTAAGAAGCCTCAAAAAACATCCAGACCTTCAACTTCTTTTTTAAACTTAACGAATAGGATACTTTCCTCCTGCCAGCCTTGCATCTTCTAAGAAAAACAAACAAACAATAACCAAACAAAAAAAACCCAAACAAAGGAAAAACCAAACCAAACAAAAAATCTTCCAAAATCTTTTTTTTTTTTCAGTCAAAACCCATTATTTAAAACGATTCGCTATCCTTGTACCATTTTGGCATTATTTCCTCTCGGTAACTCTGAATGTACTACTTGGGTGTCAATTAATTATTTCCCTAACATACAACTACTGTCAATTTAAAAAAACAAGTGAAATAAACTTCAGTGGTGCATACTGCCAATCTAGTACTTTTTCCACTTGAATCTTTGCATGCAGCTTTCTCAACTACTCTACCAGAAGTCTGAAGGCTTTGTTAAAACACCAAAATTTAGATGACAGGGTATTCATTCAAGAAGAGTTGTGAATTCAATCCCAATTCTAAATAACAAATTTAACATGACAGACTTTCAGCATGTAAAGTATTTTCACCAAAAGAACATTTCCTTGTTACCCTTTTCTAGTAGAATGATTACATATTCTTTGAGATTATCAGAAGTCATATTCTCAAAACTAGGTGAAGATACTGTTTGTCAAAGGCCTAAAGAATCTTAACTTGGATTTTAAAGTTTTCATTTGGCTCTTTTTTCTTGAGTTTAACTTCTTAAATTCGAACTTTTAATAACATCCAATTCAGTCATTTTCAACCAGCTGCTAGAAAGAATATCAGTTTAATTAGTAAGTATATCAGTCTGATGCTCACCAATCAGTTTCACTCTTCCTGAAGACAGCAATGTGGGATCGTCTTTTTTGACATTATTTATTGAGTCATCTACTAGTTCTTTGATATGATCAATTCCTACAACTTGTCCTTTGGGACCAACCTGGAATAAAAATATACAGTTGAACAATTTCTGCTAGTTTTATTTATAGAATGAGTACTTATACTTCCTGACCCCAGTTCTCTAAAACAGAAACAAAAACAGCAAAGTGGAAACATATTTTCCAAATGTTATTAGAACTAGTCCTTGAAATTACAAATCCTGAGTGCTAGAAGCATCTGATAATTAAATTGTGTCTGCACAGTTTTATAAATACTTGTTAGAGTCATCTTTTTGAGATATGATTCAGTTGTGTTATATTGTTAGTGGAGATTTCCTCTTGGAATTTTTAGAAGTTAAATTTGATCATGTTTGGTTTCATTACCTGCAATAGAAAGTAACAACTTCACAGACTAAGACTAAAACTAATCTCCCTTCACACTGAGCAAAACTTACTAAATAGTAAGGTTTTTCTAGAGAAGATCTTACTTCAAGGATTAAATCATGCCTTTTATTCTAAGTTCTTAAGAGTCCTATTCTTCCAGAAGCAAATGCTGCAATTACCAGTCAGGGACAAATTACCTTCCACTTATCCTTGCATTCATGAATTTACTTTCAGATTTACAGCTCTCCTCCACAGCAAGAGTGGAACTTCTGAGAGCTCATAACTCAAAAAAGGTCACATAATCTCTGTATTCTGAGGGGGAAAAAAAGATTTACTAACAAAAACTTCTCCATTACAGGTATTACTTCCAGAATTTTGTCTTTAGTCCAGAAAAAAATATTCAAAACCAATCCAAATCTTAAAAAAACTGACCACTTTTAACAGGATCCAGCTCCAAGAACACAATGGCAGAGTATGTCCTAGCAGCAGCCCATGTTGCCATACAACTGCCTTTGGACACATCTGAACGCATTGTTTACATTTCTGTATCTCACATTTTAACATTGTTAAGACATGAGTAATTAGTAACTGGTTATCCTGGGGAATTTTTTTTTAAATTATGAACAAGTGCTATGTTAAAAATATTAAAAGAGCAGTGTTAGCTTTTCTTGTTCGAGTGGAAGACCACCACCGCAGCCTTCGAAAAAAAGCAAGACACAGAGCAACTTTTCACTATGACAGCCATGGGTTGCTGTTTGGAGGAATGCCTGGCAGTCAGTTGTACTACAAGCTGGTAAAAGATCCAGTGTATTCCAAATAGTAATGTCACAGAAATAAAAATTTAACAAAATGGTCAGAGCATGAAATAGCCTGATAAAGTAAGAGAACCTCCTGCCACACGTGACAGTCCATTATTGCTGTTTTTGAGTCCTCATCAGTTACCTCTATTACCCTGGAACTGTGAAGCACATGCAATTGAGACAACAGAAGGATTGCACAATTTTTGGGATCTCCATGTTAGGAATAAAAATATACCCCTCTCTTTTCATAAATCCAGTACGCACAGGATAAAAACTGTAACTCATTTAATTTGCCAGCAACCTTCAAAAGTAAATAAACTTAATTTTGCAAGCTATGTAGATAAGTTTATCACAGAAGTTTAACATGAAAATCCAAACAACAATCTTAAAGATACTTTACTAGTCTAATAAACATAAAGCTTTCCCAGAGGTACCACAAATGAGATTATCCTCATAAGAGTAAAGTTGTCATCTATGTGCACTGAGGCACTTGTGCCACAAATGTGAGCTACTAATTCTAGATCTCAAGTAGACTGAGAAGCAACATCAGAATAGTCGCAAAAAGCACATCCCCAACTGAACGTTGCTGGCAAAACACTCTACCATTAATTCCCACGCTATACTTGTTTCAAGTTTTCGTTAGTGTTAGCAATGCTATCACACAAGCAGAATGAAAGCATTTACTAAATTTTTCACAATGCACATGTCTGTAAGGCATTGCACTGCAAACCACCAAGAAGGATAAGAGGCACATGACATTCACATGGAAATAAAAAGATAGAGGGATTAACTTCAGCAAAATTGGAAAGAGATTTCCTTTTTGTGCTGATTCTGACTTCTCCACAGCTGTTTTAGTAGAAAAACGTGTACAACCACAATTAGCATGTCCTATTGAAAATGGCTATTCCTTTAGCATTCTTAACTTCAGTGAGAAATACACACAGCTTGAACAAAAGTTTTAATGCTTGTAGGATTGGGGTTCCCACACTAGCACTTGATTATTGACTACACAGTCAGACCAAAAATAATAGGCAGAAAGTTAAGTGCCATTTAAGATCTCCTCTGAATTGCAGTTTAGTTTTAACTTATTTCAACTACTCTTTTTTTAATTTTGCAGCTAACACTTAGAAACCTAAATACTTTTGCAAGTGCATTGCCCAGTCCTAAACATTCTTAGCTAATTCTTAACACAGGGAAAAAGAAGTGATTGCATACTCAGATTGTTTCTTGACAACAGAAAACTAAGTAGCAAAGAAACCAAAATGAGAAATTATCCTATGTATCACATATATCAAATTAACATTGCAGAAAGACAAAACAAAAAATCTAGTTGGAAATTCAATGAAGGTCTCTGCTAGTCATAAAGCAATTATAAATCCCTGGAACAGAGAAGGAAGAACTGATTATATTTCTCTTTACTAATCAGTCTAACAATACTATAGCTACAGCCACTAAAACCCAAATTTTTCATCTTTTTTTCCCAATGTAGGATAGGGAAGAACACAGCAAATTCCTTAGGTACAGGTTGAATAACACAACTGAGATTAAGTTACTTGGCAAAGACATACAATACGAATTAATATCTAACTTATAAAAGGTGAAATGGACACTTATAGTAATGCTTGTGCAATACAGCAAGAAAGCAATTAAATTCAAAGACAATTCATATATATATGAGATATTTTCCTGTGGAAATAGGATTCTTTTACGTCTCACAAAGCTCTCATCATAGCAGGAATCCATTACGATTTACCACAATGAGAACATTCATAGCCACACAAGATAACAAAAATTGAACTGTTCAAGACAAACATCATCTTACTTCAAGATATAAAGCAACAACTAAAATGCAATCATTAAAAAAAAATCCCCAGACTTCCTTGCTAGATAGTTTCTGTCCCATTACACAGTTTAGTGAACCATTTAGCTTGAACATCTGCTATCAGCTACCATAAGAAATGGGTACCAATCACACCCAGGAGAGTAAATTATTTTCTGTATAATATACTTCAATCCACTATGAAGGATGCTTTTTTATGCCCTGTAATTCAGAGTTCCACTGGAGTTCAAGTAGTTCTGATGATCAAGTGATTCAAGTAAATAACTCACCATTCGTGAAAAGCAGGCTGTAAGGATTCCACTTCCAGATCCTACATCAAGTGCTTTGGCTCCTTCATGTAACTGATCAGACAGAAGTTCAAGTGCATATGCATGCTAAGAGAAGACAGAGAGAGAAAATTTCAAATTATTTTTAGTGTCTGTTTTACTCAATATATGTTTATTTCTTTAGAGATTTTGGGAAATGCCCTGAGTATTTGTGTAAGAAATTTCAGAATAATTCCTATTACAAAAAATGGGGGAGAAGAAGTTAACTACATGATATAATCATTGTTATTTCATTGGCTTCAACAAATTTCATGAGTGTATTTTTTTTTGTTAGCATCCATATACAAAGCCTCATTTGACCATTCAAACTTCTAGCACAGACTTTATTTATATATTGGGAAAGACACTATGAATCAGTTTATTTCTCCTCAGGTCTGGTGACTCTTACTATCCTGGCAGTATACGGCCAATAGAGAATTTAGCTTATCATTATGCTATATGCATTGGAACAAGCTAGGACAAACGCTAGCTAGGAAGCAGGTAGCTTTAGAGCATCAAGGAACTATCAAGGCTATTAAAACTACCTCCTGTATTACCTGCACACTTGCTGAATTGAAGAATAGGAAAAATAAGTTGTCTTTTAAAAAGACAGATAGCCAAGCTCACATATGAAATGCAGTGATGATGCATTTGATGACTTTTGCTTTCCTATGTGGCAGACCAGTACACAAACTAAGTTTAGGCTGCACACTAAAAAAACAATTTGCTCTTTAATATTTCAGACATAGCCATTACCACACTCTTTCAGCTTAATCCATCCCAGAAAACAGAAATAATTAGAACATTCCCTGTTAGAACATTCCTTGTTAATATTTGCTTAGAGGATATATTACCTTTTTGCTCTAACACTTCATATACTACTAGTATTGGAAAAATAATGATTTAAGGGACTTAAAATTTTAAAGCATAATTAATACTTATTTTTCCCTTTAGCAACAGTACTTTTTTCTGTCTTTTCTTGAATAATATCATTAACATTTCTATACAAAATTCCTGATAACTAAGTAAATTCTAAGCCAACTACACAGTTTTTAGTCGAGAGAAGCAGACTTTTACTATGTTTTGACACTTTCCAAACATTGCAAAGACAAAATATATACTTGTATTCACCCTTTTATCTTAAATAAAGAAACACAGAAAAATTATATCTGGGTTAGATGTATGCACTGAAATCCCTACTGGAACATTCACCCTGGTCTCAAACCACTTGGCAAAAAAATCTGCAACTCAGTACAACGTTTCTTTTTTCCTGTCCAAAGATTTAAAGGCATTACAGCAATATCGTACTACAGAAATCACTGTCATCCACTCCTGAATTCTTATATTTTTATAAATTACAGAGTAATTTACATTGGAAAGATCTCTGGAAATATTCCGATCCAGTCCTCTTTCAATACATGGGCATTTTAAATTAGGCTGTTTAGAGCCCTGTTCAGTCAGCTTCTTTGTATATCAAAGAACAGAATTTCCACAAGCTGCACAGCCTGTTTCAGTGCTTAACTACCCTCCAAGTGGTTTTTTTTTAATTCTAGAAACTAATCAGAATTTCCAGTTTTGCATTTTTTTGCCCACTATCCTTCATCTTATTACTGTACCTCTGCAAGAAAAATCTTGATCAATCTTTTCTACTCCCTCCCAGGAGGCAGTTCACAACAGTGTCACTGCAAACAACTGCTCATTAAATTTACTAGGGTAACTATTTTATTTCAAAAGCATCTGGATTTTTCTAAAATCAACTATACTAATCACCTCTGTTTAAAGCTTACCATATGTGGAGCACTGATTGTTGCTTGGAAACCTGTAAAACAAGAGAATGGAAGATGTTCACTGTTGTTCAGACAGCAACCTTACAATCTTTATTACCTTGACTGTAAAATACAACACCTTCATTGTCACCCTCATTCAGGGTACAACATCCACACCATAATTACACAGGTACTCTATGTCAGAAGCGAGTTATGGTTATGGTTACACCAGCTGAAAGCTACGCTGTGTCAACTCTGCACAGAAAAAAAAAAAAAGGTTTTATCCTGGATCTCAATCTCCATTTTGTCACTATACATTGAATGAATATCACATATTGATCAAGCATGTTTAATTCAGAAGAGTAATGTCTCCCAGAAAAATGTAATTCCTTTTTCACTCAGCCCCTATGTAAAAACCTGAATTTGTTAGTTTCAGTTTCATGTGGTGGCAACCATAGAACATCTGGAGAACAAACTCGTGTAGTTTGTAAAGAGCAAATGAGAACAAACGTCTGTAAGAATGGGAGGAACACTCACCTATATTTGTTTTGGTAAAGATACATAAGCCCTTGAGTATGTATCTTAAAATATTTTTTAATTTTCCTATACAACTAACAAAATCCTAATAAAATTCACTCACCACATACTATTAAAAGCACAGAGTAGATCAAGAAAAAAGAAATTAGTATATTTACATAGTTCATTCTCTTGTCTTGGAAAGATTAAAACTGGGGCCTGGATGGGAAACAACTGTCCTATCAGCAGACCTTCCCATTCAAAGCCTATTTTTAAACATTTTAAATAATGGTTTAAGAAACTTTGCATTGGTCCTAATTAAATAATTTCTGTAAAGATAGAGACTGTTTCTATCATAAACTGGATGCAAATTATTTTTAAGTATTACATCAGCTGCACCATCACAAATTGCTGGGGTTTGAAAAATAAACACATATTTACACATATTAATATTGGCTGAAATAAACCTCTCTACCTGTATCCAAATGTATCTGCATGTATCCAAATATGCCAACTGCATTCCAACTGAAACTTAGTTAAAAGGTATCCAATAAACTGATGAATAACTAAACAACCGTCCAAATTAAAAGAAAATTGTTTCACATTCTTAAGGCATAAAGGACAAAGCAGTCACAGTTACACAAATGAAAACAATCTCAATCACTTTTGCAACATGCTCTTACCTATAGACTGTGGAGAGTCCATGTAAGGGTTGTATTTTGCATAGTGGCAACGGTCTGTAGCCAGCATTACTTCAAATACCTTGTCTGTTTTGATTATTCCATTTTCTATAAACAAACAAATACACAAAATTGAAGACATTGTTTCTCTTCTGCAGTGCAGGAGTCTTTGAAATTTGTTAATGTTCATAGCATTGTGAGAAATCACGTGCCTTACACAGATCTCTAACACTCTTACCCTCACCATAGCATCCATGGCAGGGGTTGGACTACATCATCTTTAAAGGTCCCTTCCAGCCCAAATCCTTCTGTGATACTAAAATTAAATCTAGAGTCCAGAGAGAAAATGAGGCTTAAGCCAGTGAATTTTGAACAAGACTTTTCCAGCAGTTACAGATGCTTTTCTGAAAACATTTGCAAAGATCTACACTCTAACAAAACTCAACTTCATGCACATCTTTGACACTTCTGAAAATGCAGTCAGTAAGAAATCAGTACTACTATACACACTAAACAAGATATACTTCATATTTCTAAGAAGTTATACAAGTAATTATTGAAAAATATACAAAAGCAAGATAGAAATGTGAAGTTGAAGCATCGTTGCTCAGTACTTTGGTTTCCAGATCTGTTTGTCTTGTGTTAGCAAAGAAAAAAATCCTTTTGTAAAGAAACTCCTACAGAATTCTTATGCTGAGGCAGACTGAGGCCAAAAAGTTTTCATATCAAAACACTCTGAATCTTTGTTCACTTTTCAAAATAAAATATAAATGCACATGCATGTAAAACGTCAGAAGCACCCATTTTTCCTTGCAATTTTACTGAAGGTTGTTTTAACATTGATAATTCTATTTTTTTGATGTTCTGAAGAGCCATTTATAAATAGCAGAAAACCTTGGAAAACAAATGGAAGAAATTAACTAATTACTTGCATTAAAAGACATAATATAAACTACAAATAACTGACATTTCAATGATGGATTGCTTCATTGACTACTTTCTTTAAATAATGATTTATTTGCAAAATTATACTTTAAAAGGAAAAAAAAAAAAGATCATTTGAGCACCATTAAAATCTGACTCAAAACATGAAAATCAGATTATGGAACTTTTGTAAGATTGTCCTGAAGTTGCACCAGTGGGTTTTTTTGAAGTACCACCAACAAAACACACTGGTGCCCAGGACTGGGCTAACTTCTGCCAAGAGACTGTGTTTACAGGGTGCTCCCAACTACACCTATTAATCATGGGATTTTCCTGTCTTTTTTTCTTATCTACTACCTGTATCCAGAATTAATTATCCTATATAACATAGGCTTGAATTCAGAGAGCAAAATAACTCTCCAGATCATTTTCCTTTTTGGTCTGAAGACAAAGTATCACATAGAACTGCAAAAGGAATATACTATTACTAAGGAAATTATTAAGGAAAACTATTCCTTTTTTTAAAATACTATTTTTTAGAACTATTTCTGTATCTGGTAAGTCCCTGAAAAAGCATACACTCCCCTCACAGTCCCCACATATTATACATATCCTGTTCTTTAACTTCATTTTGAACTGAATACTACAAGCAGTTCCAGTTAGAGGAAACTCAGTTCAATGCAAGGTTTTAAATCTGAGCTAGCAGGCATTGCAGTAGTTCATAAGTTTACTTACTGAGCAAAACTGTACCCAAAAGAAAACTAACACATCAATCCATTAACACATTGGCACTAACAACATAGGATAGTAAGGAGAAAAAAAATGTTTTTCCTGACCAGTTGAAATTAGTTTAATTAGTTGTACAGCAGTTCTGTGAACAAAGCATAGACACAAAAGAATCAAAATTTTACTCTTAGAGTCTCATTAGGAATCACTAAGTAATTAGTATCTCCAAACCAAATGTACTTCAAAAAAAGAAGAATAAGCAAGGCTGCTTATAACAAAAGTGAAGAGATGAAGGCTCTAGGGGCTGAAGGGATGTCACAAAGCGGTAGCTAAGAAGCACTCACAAAAGGTCTAAAATAGCGATTTATCTCTTGACATGCAGATAGATGCATATATTCTAGAACTATAGGTAGCCATCTGCTCTTTCCTTTTGTGCCTTGTGGAATAAACATGCAGAGAACACACAGAACAAGCTTCCAGCTTGGAAGTGAAACTGCAGGGCCCTATGGTAAGGCCAAGAACCTTCTCTAATTTCACAAAACTTAGTTCCAGTCAAAGTATAAGATGCTTACGCTAACAGGCAAATTACAAAACATGCCTGAAAACAGAAAGTACTAATATTCTACAGATTTTGAGCATTCAGGATGCTCTCATTCAGCAAACAATCATGAGATTTGCTGACTGTTGCACTGTCTTTGATTATTGTTGTCTTTTTCATCAGTAAATAAGAATTGAAGAAAGTTACCCATACTCAAAGTCCCCAGCAGAACCTGTGGGAGAAGCTGAATCTGTTGCCAGTCATTTATTTCAATTATTGAATAATGCTCCATTCTCATTAAAAAAACCAACACTTTCTCAGCTATCCCCCCATAGATTAAGTCTGCTTTTCAAATTTGCTTATTGTACAATGGAAATATCATCAAATTTTAGGTGGGAATTAAGAAAAGCAATCAAGCCCTAAACAGTAAAGTCAATATTGACTTAATTGTAATTTTAATGTGTTGATAACAAGACCTTTTTTCTTAGTCTCACAGCTGAATATAAACATAGCCACCGAACTCCAAAAAAAGTCCTTTCTTTCCTGCAATAGTCAGTCTCAAGATGACCAGCTGCCAGGATCTTAATTCTGTCTGGAATGTGTCTCTATCAAATTCTCAATTAAGTTCAGAAAACAAGTATATCCCCTAAAGAAGCCAATAATAGAAGCTTATATTGCAAAGAAGACATTCTAATTTAATGCCATCTCTAACTACAAAAAACCAAAACAATCAAAAATAAATTAACTATTAATAAAATGCTAAATAAAAACATCTTTTAAATCTTAAAATGAAGCTGTATATTGCAAGAAAATAATTCACAATTAAATTTATATAGGTAGAATATCCTTTCCAATTATAATATGCACAGAAAGCTCTCCTTGAGGAGACTGTTGGGTTTCAAGACTGATAATCAGTACTGCAAACAAATCAGATATTAAAGTGTTTACAAGCAAAGGATAAAACACAAACACACTGACAGCTTGAAATAAAAAGTAAACTCAAATAAAACAGTTATATCAGCACAACTTCCAAGCTTCAAAGGGCTGAAGCCGAAAAGTAAGTGCTTAACAGTGGAGCACTGCCTGCCAAGTTCAAGAGTTACTCTGTGCAGAGGCTGTGGCAATGACAACTTGACATAATTGGAGCATGTTTTGAAAACTCTCTCTGGTCTGCCTCTTTTCCACAAATAACACCATGAAAACGGGAAAAGAGCTCAGAGCAGTCCTTGGACTTGAAGGTGGGAATATACCACTGTTGAATGTAACCTGGGAAACTGGGCAGTTGGCTGTCAGAGAGCAAGGAAAGAAGAGTCTGAAAAGGCACCATGGACTTGCAACAAGTAAACAACCTATCTTTTTATTTTTGTATTTTGTTTAGCAACAAATGCACTGTTGAATATTTCAAAGAACTGCCTACATCACTGACCGTATCCTGACTGTTGATCAAACATATTTCTAACCAAACCATAAAACACTAGTAGTCAACATTTACACCAACACTGGCTTCCAGATCAGAAAAGAGGATGTGTCATTGCCACATGATCCAGCACACAAGCTTACTATACAAACTATAACACCTACTCAAACACCTCCTGTGACTGACTTGCTGTATTAAAAAAACGCTCTTGCAGATCCCAAAATCATTTACTGTGCAACTACTTCAGCATCCATATAGTTCAGCTTCTTCTCAGATTACTTTCTCTATAACCACTGCAGAATACTTCACTTATGAAGACAAATTTTCAGCAAAACAGTGATATTTTTAAATTATACTGAGGTCTTTCAGCATGATCCAAAGCACATATAGCTTTATGTTACAAAAGATTAATTCATATAAATTAAAATTACTGATGTGACAAATCACTGAATGGTTTGGGTTGGAAGAGACCTTAAAGGTCAATTAGTTCCAAATCCCCTGCCATGGTCAGTGACACCTTCTACTAAACCAGGTTGTTCAGAGCCCCATCCAGCCTGACCTCTTGAACATTTCCAGGGACAGGGCATTCACAACTACCCTGAACACCCAGTTACAGTGCCTCACCACCCTCACAGCACAGTAAAGAATTTCTTCTTAATATCTACTCTAAATCTACTCTCCCCTTCAGTTTAAAGCCATTCCGCTACATTGCCCTACCACTACATGTCCTTGTAAATACAAGTTCCTCTCTAGCTCTCTTGCTGGCCCCTCTTCAGGTACTGGAAGGCTGCTGTAAGGTCTCCTGCAGCCTTTGCTTCTCCAGGCTGAACAATCCCACCTCTCTCATCCTGCCTTCACAGGAGAGGCTCCAGCCATCTAATCATCTTCATGGCCCTTCTCTGGACTCACTCCAACAGACCCATGTCCTTCTTATGTTGGGGACCCCAGAGCTGGATGTAGCACTTCAGGTGGGGTCTCACCAGAGCTGAGCAGAGGGGCAGAACTGCCTCCCTCGACCTGCTGGCCACACTGCTTTTGATGCAGCCCAGGACAGTTTGCTCTCAAGAAACTTGCAGAGGGTACACTCAATCCCTCTGTCAATGTCACTGACAAAGATGTTAAACAACACCAGTCCAAGTGCTGACCCCTGAGGAACACCACTCATCATGGTCTACACTTGGACATTGAGCTTTTGACCACAACTCTTTTGAGTGCTACCATCCAGCCTTATCCATCAAATGGTCCATCTGTCTAATCCATACCTGTCCCTTTTAGAGACACGACTATAGTGCACGACAGTGTCAAATGATAGTCTCCATCTGACCCATGCAAACCAGGTAGCAACTTTCAATAGGAGAGTGGGCTGGAACAGAACCACATCCTGATTTGCAAGCAATGTGAAGTTAATTGGTTTTGAGAACCTAATCAACTGACATTTTTAAAGTCAGGGTCTTTTTGTTTGGGCAGAGGAAGAAAAAAAGATGGGAAAGAACATGATTCAGTTAATAGAATTTTATTGAAGTAACGAGCATAGGAAGATTTCACTGTAAAGCATGAACACAAAGAAAGCACTTAGAACAAGAAGTGATGCATCAGCACCCTAAGATCCAATAACGGACACTGACCCTAAAACATACAAAGCTCTTTGTGCTAAAGAAATTGAAAGTAGGTGTTGGTAAACAAGTGTTTTTTATACCACTTACACATGCAAATTTCTTGAGCTTTGCTGATAATTTAAGAGCTGTCTGCCTCAAACATTCAGCTGCCTATCTATTATCACTATGATTTGGATTCGCAATAATACATTATCCAAACAGGATGTTGAATACAATTCACTGGAAGGAATCACTTGAAAGTCTATCGTTCAGAGACACAATGACAGAAAGACTGAGGAAAGCAAGGGTCCATCAGAGCTAATCTTACAGTCCAGAAATTAAACACAAATATCAAATCCTATGAAAATTCCAAAGTGACAGAAACTAAAAATAATGGGAGTAATAATAGTAATAATAGCAACAATAATAGTAGTAGTAGTAATGATAATAATAATAATAATAAATATTCAATTACCATTGAAATGCTACTGAAAATCTGCAGCAGTAAAACAACATGGGAATGATAAGCTGGGCTTGACACAACAAACTACTATACAGCCACAAGCTTCAGTTAAATACAAACTTATCTGTCAACATTTCACTTTTACTTTAAGGTAGTATTCCTTCCCTATGTAATAAGAATCACCTTCAAAAACAACCCACCCATTTTGCTGTAACAGGTAAGACTTTTCTATTTATTTTCATGGTTCTGAAAGTCTGCAGTTAACTAATTTATAAATTTTAAACACAGCTGTATTTCCCCCTCCTACTGTAGGCGAATGTTGCGAAGTTGGTATTAAACACTTTCTTCTCTAGGGGAGGAGAAAGGCCTGCTAGCACAGCCTTCCAGCACACAGATTTATACAGAACTTCTCTGTAACGTACTCACATTTACCATAATGGTTACGTTGATTTTGTCTAAGTCTGTATCAGCAGCTGAATGAAGAAACTTTGGGGAGTACATAAAAGAAGAAAGGAACTTTAAGATTGGGTTCAGCATGCAAAAACATAGAACCACACCTTTCAGTGAACTTAACACCCATGTGCAGATGAGGGAGACTTAACCTCCAAGCACTCCTCAATCCCTCAACGTTTGAGAGAGCTGAACTTCACTTAGACATCACATGGAAAGTCAAAACTGAATAGTTCAATACAAACTGGCAACCAGCATCAGTAGTAACTAAAAAATGGTGCAGAGGTGAAGATAAACTTAGCTGTATCAGACAGAAAGACATGGAACTCTCTTCACAGTAAGGCTTGAGGCAAAACTATTTACAGTTTTAGTAGATCTGTAAAGAAAGGCAGATGGTGCACATCTCACACCTTACTGAGCAGATTCCATGCAACCACTCTGCAGATCTGTTTTCAGAAAAGCCCAGGCTGCTAAGACCAGCAGCTAGACCACATGAACAGTTTGTTATTATGAAGGTGGTTTCATTAAGACAGACATTAGTACTACACAAAAGCTGAGGAAGATCAGAAAATCAGCAAAACATAACCCTGACTCTTGCGACTAAATGACAAAGAGCTATCCTGCTAGCAGAAATTCGGAAGGATTTCTGAAGCTGTATTTGCCTGACCATCTCTTTTAGATTTCAACAGTACAAGCGTTTAAAACTATTTTGTGCTCAGGTCCACTATTGAAGTATTCAAGTTCTGAAGTCTTAAAACATAACTCACAAGTCAGCCAGTCCAGGACAGGTCCACAGTTTACTATCTCAAGCTTTCAAAGAGTTCACTCAATTTTTGCCAAACATTGGCAATTTAAATTAAAATTTAAAACATTAATAAAATTAACCTAATAAAAATTTAATAAAATTATTTACTTGAAGTGTTATGTAGCACTAAAGAAGACGACTTTGAGGGATAACGTTCATATAAATATTCAAAAGAACATGAACATTATGCATTTCTTTTTAAGCTTTCCAGTCCCTCTTAGTGATCTCTAGCTACTACATCAGGATGAAGAAAACAGTAGCATTAAAAGAAAAGCTTTGAATTATATTGAAGTTAAATCATAGGAGATTCCCTCTGTTTAAAAAGCCTACATGCAACAATAATGACCTGTTTTGGACAGATTTGCAGTATCCTTTCCATTTTGCTATGGATTACTAGGCAGCTTCAGACCACTAGGAAAAAATTGTATCATGACATTATATCTACATATAAAAATAAAAATATATCTTCAATCAAACAAAAGAACTAAACATTTTTTATTAAAATTATTCATTAAGAATTATAAAGATTTGTGATGTAAATAATAAGGAAAAAAATGCCCTCTTTTTTTCTGGAATGACTGGGGACTTAGACTTTGATGCACTGAATTTTGGGAGTTTCTGGGAAAGTATGGGTATATTTTTAACATTACAATGACACCCTGTCTAACATTAAGAGAAAAAACCATGCCAACAACAAACAACCAGTTAAGAACACAATCTTAATTTACACATAATGATAAATGTTCTTAAATTTAGGTTGGGTTTTTTTCTTTGTTATCATTTCCTATTATCTGGGATAATAGGAAATTGTGATTTACTTGAAGGTCTGGCTCTTAAAAGATCAAGGATGTAGAAATGCCTTCAAAACATTTCACTGACATGGACAAATCATTAGCAAATACTTAAATCTAAAAAATAAAAAAGTTTCACAGCAACTCCTTTAGGCAATTACTCAAATTACATCCTGACAATATTTTTAAAAAATCTCAGTGCTCCAAAAAATAGCATCACAGATTTTAAGTCTGCCACCTGAGACATGAACTAAATTTAAGAAATTTTAGATATTCTTCAATTAACATATCAGTGAATGTGTTAATTTTTAATTTAAAAAAAACCAGTTCAATTTCCAACTGTTCCACTACCTGGTCATAAGTTACAATATTTAGTCACTGAAGCCTCAATACATTTATGATGAAGGAAAGGGTGGTCACTGAATGCACACTACAGGCAACAAGTACCTGTACAGGGGAGTAAATTTGGTCTAATTTCCATTATTATTTCCCTTCTTCCTTAAGCAAAATTAGACAGGTGTAGAAGAGATTTGGATAAACCAAGAGAAAAGACATGACAGGGGAAAATAAACAAAACAAAACCAACGTTTACTTCTTGCTGAACCTAGCTTAGGCTTACTATATCCAATGCCTTCCCATTCATGGCAGTTCCCAAAGAGGTTTGTCCTCAGCAACCAGAAACCTGCACCAAAGGTGCAGAGTCATTGCAGGTAAGCCTTCACCATGACAAAGCATGCCAAGATGTCATTTTCAATAATTTAACATCTAATTAATTAAAATATTTGGAAATTAGCATATTTAAAAATAGAATTTTCAAACCCTGATAATATTTGAAAATATACTCATTTGAAGCATCATTCACACAGAAAAATTAGGAATCTGGTCTTATGTGAGGTGCAAAATTCTATGGAATTCATGGCATCTTGTAAATTAGAGTTGCTAACTTTTGTGATACAAGTTTATTAGCTGAAGAAGGTAAAAACGTTGCAAGAACCAAATCCACAGATGGTTAACAACTTCAGCCACAGCCAAGTTAACTCACCTTCACTTTCACTGAGAAATGTGGATTCAAGAGCAGGTATATGTGATGAAAACACCATTGGCACAACATGATCAGAGAAATAAGCAAAGCAAGCTTATCACACAGCAGCATGACCTATTGACTGGAGAAGAAAGGCACAATATGAAAACTTAATGAACTTTGAGAGACTGTGAATTGGACAGGGAACCAATTTTTCAGTCCTTCAAGTGGGAAAGAAAAGCTGATTTCTAAGATTTTGGTGTGTAAAATAACAGGACTTGGCAAAAGCCCAAGTATGAAAGAGAAGGATATAAAGATGATCTAATAATGACCAATCAGTAGACAGCTGAAGATACAGAGAAAGAAAAAAGTTACAGATTTCGAATCAAAAGACTTTCAACCAAGCAAGATAACAGTAAATAACTCACCAATTCTTTTCCTCCTTCCTCAGCACCTCTATATGGCAGATTCATAATAAAAAGAAACTCCTGTCAGAGTTATTTATTTAAACACAACTATTTCTGTGGTTTTAGCATGATTTCTAACTCTACACTAACCTGCCTTTAGATAGCTTCCTAGAAATGTCTGCTAAAAGATCTTACTTTAATTATATTTTAGGAGGAAAGTTTACTCAAGTTTGAAGGCACATGCTCAACTTTTTCAGTTAGGAAGAAGCAAAGATTTAAATAATTACTCTGTAAAGGTGAAAAATATTTGTTTTAAGTAGCTTTAATACAGAAAGAATCATTCAGATTACAAAAAAAATTTTAAAAAAATGAGAAGTACTTTCAAGAATCACTGAAACAAAGCAGCTGAACACCTCATAGCAACAACATATTCAAGGACAGCATTTTTGTTGTAAAGAGTGCATTTTAAACAAGTTTATTTTGTGTATGTCAAATTGTGCATCTATGATGCCTCAAATTAACAGTGCAAAGACATGCTTACAATGCAATAAGAAGTTAAAAATCAAACAACAAAACAATGCACTGCAACATTCTTCAGTCACTTGTCCCTAAGCATGCACTGAAAGATATGCAAAGTTCCAGGGCCCTCTTTATTAGTTTGTCCCTTATAAGACAGGACAGCAATGACAAGGCTTATAAAGAATAATTGCCTAAATCTACATTGCAAATACCCAAAATCACTTGTCACTGCCCTAACACAATGACTGTAACACAACGATTACAGAAAAGTTAATTCTATAGTTAAAGCAACAGTGAAGTGAACAATACAGCAAATGTCGTGAAATGGAGAACGTTATTGCCACAAAACAGAAGCACTAGTAACTGTCAATAACAGCTTATAATGAAGAATAATCTTCATAGCTGTTTTAAAGGGAAAGAACATGTAGCCTACAGGAACCTTCCAATGATGGGGTTTTTTTGGAAGCAAAACGAGACTAATAAGTTCCCATTCTCCCCAGCCCTCATTGACCCACAACAAAATTCACTGCTTCCCTAACCATAATAGCACGACAGCTTACAGACACTGAGGAGTTGAAATCCTGATGTTTCACAAGTTATGAGAAAATGACCCAGTCTTACAGCACTGCCTCCCTCACAAGCAATTCTAAAAGAACGGTCAAGAGAAGAATTGTGGCATAAGGGCGGGAGCAAGAACCTCTCAACCAGAATCTGCTGCAGAAGAAAACATACTGTGTCACTACAACCTGCATTATTTTCTTTAAATTATGCAAAATATACACTACATTACACACTCATCTACTAAGTTACACACAAGACAAACACTGGACAACATCAAACTAACCTCATCCAATCTGCATTCTTACTTTTAGCATAAAATACTGTAAATGCTATGTAGCTGTTTTTAGAGAGAGGAAAATACATTGAGTGACCTACTACTCTGAAAGAATTCTCTGGAACATTTTAGTCTTTCCATAACCAATAATTTTTAAGTTTGTTAAAACATATCTGGGAGAATTGCATCACATTAAACAGTACTTTTTTCTAAATCTGTTCCCAACTTTAGCAACAAGGTATCATCTTACCTGAGGAACTCTAAAGTTATGGTCTTAATTCAGCAGCTGCTCTGCACTGTTAAAGCCCCACACCATGACTGGAGTCCCACCAAAGCTGACAACACAATCTTGCTGCAAGATCAAAAGCCTCTGTGCTTCCACAATATTTTACTGGCAATCCACTATTTCCCTGTTTAACACCCCTCAAAACATTTTGGCATGCATATGCAAAACAGAGAGAGGGAAATTACAGACTGTAATTTTCCAACAAATAACCATCACTGCATATTTTGAGATTACAATATTAAGCACTTCTATTTTACTTTCCTCTTCCTATACTATTGCTGTATACTAACTACAATGGTTTTTAGCTTTGTCATTATTATTATTTGCAATGCCCTAAACAGTTTCCATGTGTTGAAAAACTGTCATTGTCTTCTGCCACAAAGGAACTGGTTTTGCCTTCAGGTTCTGAACGCCACAGACTATTCTGGAAATAATTGCTTTTTGGATATATTTTAGAGCTTAACATTGATTTTTACATCAGAAAGTTTTTCCCTGCTGTGTAAGAGAACTGTATTTCACTAAGACAGTATTTCAAGCCCTTTCAGTTGCAGAACAAAACAACAAAAAAAGGCATTGCAACTCCTGCAACTATAGAAGTTATTATCTATTTACTAAACAGATTTTTACAATGAAACTGTACCATAATCAGTAGTTTTTACAGGGAAACTGAAAGTCACTTCAGCATGTATTATTCTTCTGGATGTGATAGTTCTCAAAAGAAAATACTGGAAAAGACCACAGGATCAGATGATCTAACATAAGCAGAGAAAAGGAGAAAGGAGAAATCAACAAGGGTGATTTCCTATGACTCCAGAATAACGAGGAGCCCACACAGCTGAACTTGTCTGTGGTCTTGTAGTATCACTAATATAGGAGACAACTGCCATAATACAGGCTTCAAATCTATATCCTTTCACGTCTAGGACACGGACGTGAGAAGAGAAAGGGAAAAGGCCAGGAGTAGAGAAGAGAGACATTATAAGTATATTTAAGACAGGTTAATTCTATGGTAATATGAAAAATGGAAGCTCTGAATACAGAAGGTGCTGTCACTCCGTGCTCTCAGGACTTGCAGACTTCAGGATGTACTGAACTACATCGGCGAAGAAGCGCCCGTCCAACACCTTCCACGTTCAGCACGGGGACAGCACAAACCCTGGGTGAGCACAAGGAGCGCCCAGGGCCGGGCAGCCACCGCAAAGCTCGGCTGTCACAGCACGAGCCCGCAACCGCGGCAGCTCCTCTCCTCTCCGCGCGATCCCAGCCCACCCCTTCGAGCGGAGCCACTCCGGACCCCGCCGGGGAGCGGGGAGGAGGGACTGCTGCCACACGCCCCTTCCACCCAACACAAACAGCCGCAGCCTCTTCGGCGCGTTTCCCAAACCCGGGCGGCTCCCGCCGCGTTGTTCAGCCCGGGCCTGAAAGACCGGAGGGCGCCCGCCGCCACCACCCCTCCCGCTGCCCGCCGGCCGGAGCGAAGCCAGCCGGACGCCGCTCCCGGTGCGTGCGGAGGATCACGGGCCCTCCGGCACCGCCGCCGCAGCCCCGCCTCAGCTCGCACAAGACAGACGGGGACGAGGCGGCGGGAACGGGGCCGGGGAGGGGGGGGAACGCGGCGAGCAGGGAACAGCCGCGGCCGCCGCACGGCGCTTCCCCTCCGGGACCGCCATCGGCGCCGCCCCGCCCGCCGCATTGCCTCCCGCAACAACAGCCCGGCCCGCCCTGCGACACCGGCCGCCGCCCGGACACACACCCCCCGCCCGAGCACCCGGACACACACGCACGGACACACCCCCGGCCGGACACACGGGCACGCACATACAGACACGGACGGACACAGCCGGGCGCCGGCGCCGCGGCCCGTGACAGTTGGCGGCGGGTCGGGCGGGCGCGGCGGGAGCGCGCGGCCGGTAACAGTCACCGAGCGGGCGGTAACGGCCACCCCGCGGCCCAGGGGCTCCGCCCGCCCGCGCCCCCGCCCCGGGACTCACTGCGGAGGTTGTGGATGAGCTCGGAGTGGCTGGCGCCGCCCGACTTCCAGGCCATCGCTAGGCACACTCTGCGGAGCAGGTACAGAGCCGCCTTCAGCGCCGCGACTGCGCACAGCAGCTTCCCCAGGAAGGACACAACCTCCAGCGCCGACACAGGCGCCGCCTCCTCGCCGCCTCCTCCCGCCGCCGCCGCCGCTGCGGCTGCCGCGCGCTCGCCGAGGG
>VZTJ01005702.1:468293-564494 GCA_013397795.1 Orthonyx spaldingii | reverse complement strand
CTCCATGCCGCCTCGGTGCCCCGCGCCTTCGCCGCTCGGTGCGGGAGAGCGGGGCCGGAGCCGGAGCCGGCCGTGAGCACTGCCTGGCTCGGCAGTCCCGCCCTTCACTTGACCGTGCCGTGATCGCGTCCCCAGGGAAGCCGTGGGGCCGCCGCGCCGCACGGCAGCGTTATCCCCCTGGGCAAGCGCTTCCCTCCGGCCGGCGGCGGCTTCCTCAGGAGCGGTGCGCAGCCTATTGCTTTCCCTGGCTGAGGCTTATTGCGAGGTATTTTCAAAAGCATTTTCGAGTAAATGTGATGTCGTTTCCATTCAGGATAATAGAGTCTCTATTTGGTCTGCTGGCGACCTTGGAAATGCGGGCCTCAACGGTGAATATCATGGAGAACCTCATCTGCTGTGTGACATCCAGCACAACGGTGATGTTATGGATATGCAGGTAAAACAGCTATGTTGAATAGATCCGTATTTTTTAGGGAGAAGTTAAGTAAGAGTGAGCTGTCAAAATGCCGAGACTGGCCAAATATTCTTAAGAAGAAGAAGGAAGGACAAAACCAATCCGTATTACTTTGTGGGTTCATTTTTTGTGGGTTTCTGGTTTTTTCCCCTCCACGTACCAATAATTTAGGTTATTCTAAAATCAAAATTATCACCTTGATACTAACAATGACTAATAGCATTCTTATTATCTCCCTCCAGTTTTTGGATCAAGAGAGAATCGTGGTTGCTTCATCAACAGGAACTGTAACTGTATTCCGTCATCATCAAAATAACCAGGTATGTAACAGGTATGCACTGGCTTAAAGCTGCTATTTTGTGTAATACAGGTAGATTTGATTTTAGCATATGAAACATCTGCCTACCAAAATCTGTTTCTTTTCAAAGTCTGTTAGAAAAAGCTTTGACTTAATACATATGAGGAAAGAATAAAGCATTTTACACATATGCTACATAAACTAGATTCCAGAGCGTGACAGACTGGAGTATCTCCTCATGTGTATGTATAACCAAGCAGCCCATTCATTGAAAATATACTTTAGGAGATTAGAGTGTTTTGGGGCCGTAGGCATTAGTGGACTTGTACCTGCCTTATTAGAGTTTTTGCATTCTTGAACTAAATGACTCATGTTCAATTCTACCAAATTCATGAATGAAGACTGATGAGTGTCACACGAAGGAAGATATAAAAACTCTGTAGTCTTTTGCTTTGATTATAAATAATTGAAAATAACGGCATAATTATATTTTTATATATGTTCACAATGACACAGTAAAGGTGAATGTCTGTTAATAATTTGGTGTGGTACCTAAAATAAACTAAGTTCCTTGCAATCAAGATCTGAATCTGACCTTTTATTTTCTAAGGCCCTCAGTTCTTTTCCCCTGTCCTGGGAATGCTTGAAGACATCAGCCTAGTGAAAGACATTTTACAGTCCATAGTGTTATTTCTAATTGCTAGGTCATGTGAAAATAGTGGTTCAGAGAAGAAATAATTAACGTTTCATGGAAGGGTTGCGTGCTTAAGAGTTGATGAAAACTTAAGTCTCTTGATTCGTATTTGTATAGGAGGCTCTCATTCCCATGAGATACTGTGGCTTTCCTGGAGCTTGTTTCTGGTTTCATGAGTATTCTGGAAGCTTTGTTCTATCAGGTTCATTATTTAAGACCATAATTTCACGCCTGGTTACTACCTAGACGTTATCAGCCA
This sequence comes from Orthonyx spaldingii, assembly GCA_013397795.1. Lineage (NCBI taxonomy): Eukaryota > Metazoa > Chordata > Aves > Passeriformes > Orthonychidae > Orthonyx > Orthonyx spaldingii. Next base: position 562,789 of record VZTJ01005702.1, on the reverse strand, counting down.
ACCACCGGTGGGAGAAAGCCCATTATCATGTGGATCAAGACACATCTTGTGGTGGAGCAGCCTGTACTGGAGTGGTCTGCAACAACCCAGAAATTGTCACTGTTGGAGAAGATGGTAGAATAAATCTCTTCAGAGCTGACCAAAAAGATGCAGTAAGAACTATAGGTGCGTCAAATACTTGTTTAAATTGGTCTAGTTTCGAGGGGGTTGTTTGGTTTTCAGCTTATTATCACAAAACAAAAAAGTTAGTTGGGAATTGATTTCAGTATTCCAGGTTGAACATGTTTGTTCTAGATTATTCCTATATCCCTACAGAATTCAAAGCATATTTCAGATATATTTCTATATTCATTCAGGTATTTGTAAGTTCATGGTTTCACAGTAAAAGTTGGAGAGGGATGAGAGAGAACATCTTGGAAGATGCTCTCAGGTTCTTCATGATGGACAACTATGGTTTAAGCAATCTGTTTTACTGGTTCCCAATTCAATGGCACCTTGACATTTCCCAGGCACTGAGCTGAACTCTTAACATGAAGATGGAACTCCTGTACCTCATTCAATACTTGTAAAGGAATGCCTTGGTATTTTTATTATTGTTTAGTGGATTTAAGAGTACAGTACAAAGTTGATAGGTTTGTAGTCAGTTAAGGCAGGAAAAATCTCTAAAGTTGGAGATTATGGAAAAATCTTTTGGAGCCATAAAGGTGTATCATTGCAAAATCACTTAGTGTTGGTCTGCCATAAAACTTTAAATCCTCTAGAACCTCAGTGTCAGTAATCTAACATTTCTTTCTAATGGTATTTTGGTGAGTTTTTTCTTCCCTTCTGCTTTCATTTAAACAGTAGACAGAAAAGTCATTCAAATATCTGTAATCAGGCATCAATATCACTTTTTTGTCTCAATATCAAAAAATGTTTCCATCTTATGCAGAAAGATAATAATTCGCCAATATTTTCAGTATGGGCTTACACAAAGAATTTTAAAATATTTGAGGTGAAAGTAGACTTAACAAAGTCAGCGCATTATAATCAAGATGAAAAGTTTATATATAGTAACAGAAATAAAATATAAGAAAATAGTATCTGTTTTTTCAGAAGGCCTCCAAAGTTTCACCTCAAAGCTGTGAATTGTTTGACATTGTAAATTACTCTGACCAAAAGAATCACTGGAGAAAAGGACCTGAAAAAAAGAGCCTTGCTGTTTAGTTATTAACAAGCACAGCATAATTCTGGTTTAACTTGATATCACATTGGCAGTTCAGAAAAGGTAAAAAAGTTGGTGAATTAAGTGTTTCTGTATAAAACTGCTTAATGTTCTCAGCCAGAGTTATGGTTCCTTGTGTTCAGAATTCCATTATGAAAGGCTCCATAGCTGCTTCCTGTCAGTAGGTGCTGGGCATATAAAGAAAACTTCTGAAAGTCATAAACTTGGCTGAATCGATTCCTCTTCTAGGAACTACAAAAAGAACTCTTACAAGTTCTGTAATTATCAGAGCTAATTTAATACAGCTTCTTACAGATTTGTCTCAGTAGTGTTTGATATAGTAAGCAAGGGCTTCTTTTTCATGGGGTAATTGCAGATACAGGACTGTCTCTGACCCTGAAACTGCAGAGGTTATGAACATGTTTAAGAAGCTGTGTTCTGTTCTCTATTAAGAGTTATTTTGTTTCAATTAAATGGAGACTAGCATTCCATAGCTTTACCTGAATGCTTTCCTCATCTCTTGCAGACAATGCAGACAGCAGTACCCTCCATGCAGTGACTTTCCTTCGCACAACTGAGATCTTGACAGTAAATTCAATTGGACAGTTAAAAATATGGGACCTCAGACATCAAAGAAATGAACCATCTCAAATATTTTCTTTGTAAGACCTCCCCTTTTTTACTTATTTACTGAAAAGCATGGGCTACTTTATATAATCTGATTCAAATCTTTCCTAATAGCTTCCTAACAGGATGGTAAATTACTGATTTTTTTTTTAGGATTTTAACTTCTTTGGTATTTAAATAAGCAAAAACAGACTCCTTAATGGTTGAACCACTGTTGTGACTAAGCTGGTCTGTTTTATGATTTAACTTTTGAAGGACTGTTACACTTGTACACTTGCTCTTTTTTGAGAAAAAAAACTTTAAATCCTCAACTGCCATTTATATTTGCTTTTCTCCACAAGCCTAATGTAAGGTTTCTGGCATTTGGAATGTATTTGAATGGTACCTTTGTGCCTTACAAGGTACTGTGAGGAAACAAAATGAGCTAGATTTCAATCCTGTTTTTGTCTGTGTACTAATTCCCATTGCTGTTCATAGGCTGTGGTTTAAGTACCTGATTTTGTTAGTGCCCAGTCTCCTTTTTTAACTCTTAGTATATACTAAAACTATAATTATATCATACATCACATTATTATTATAGGTATATGTAGAGTATTATTTGCATGCAAGGCTGTCTCACTCCTGTAAAGCTGTCAGATGCTGTGTAGATCTCAGATGTGTACCATGGGGCATAGACCCTGATCCTCATCTGACCGTAGCTTCATGTTATTGCCATTCCTCTGGATTCCAGCAGATGTCATGTGCCTTCAGCCTGGGGTGATCAGATGCTACAGGAACTGAAGGTGCTGTCAATACTGGTACCTCACTTGTCAATGCTTTTGATGCCGAAATCGGGATTAAGAAGGGGAAAATAAATGCTAAACAAAAAATTCATGTTTGGGTTATTTGGTTGTTTTGTTTTTTTCTCTTTGCAGGGCAGGTGACAGAGTTCCATTGCACTGTGTGGATAGGCATCCCAATCAGCAGCATATTGTGGCCACGGGGGGTCAGGATGGAATGCTGAGTATATGGGACATCAGGCAGGGTACTATGCCAGTGTCCCTGCTAAATGCTCATGAAGCAGAAAGTAAGTATCTGAAATGGAGGAGGGAGAAGAAGGTGGCATTTTAGAGAAGTTTCTGATTCCTGTAAAAACAAGGTGTTGTAACTATGGTAGAAAACACTCACATACTTGCTACTTCATTGAATCATAGAATGGTTTGGGTTGGAAGGGACCTTAAAGCTCATTTACTTCCAACCTCCAGCTTCTCCTTAGCCTTCCTCACTCTATATCGCTACATAACCTTAGTTGCTACACTCTTCCCAAGGTACCTGCTACTACTCAATGTGTTTTCATCCGGTTGGCTTCCTTCTCTGTATATGAGACTGTTCTTACCTGACATCTAAACTAAAAGTAAACTTAGTAAGGAATTCTTTAATGAGCTGCTAGATGCATTTGATCAGAATGGCTGTGTTTCTAGCAGGGTAGGCATATAAATAGTCATGGAAGCTGGTGCTGTGTTGGGCAGATAAAGTAGAATGCAGATACTAACAAACATGAGAAAGATGGGGAGACTCAGCATTCATTTGGTGCCTCCACAGTGCTGAAATAGCTCCCTTTCCTGGTAACTACGTGAACAAGGCAGCAATTAATTTTATGCTGAAAATATTGTGATTCGATGCTACAATTACATTAAAGGAGTAAAAATATTTGATGTTAAATTTTACTGACTTAAATGTCTTCTGCAGCTGTGGGATTTAGACACAAAATAATGTGTGTCCTGGGAAGGAATGTGTGCTGTGTGCAGGTTTAAACTTAATAGCAGGGAAGATGACCTGATAGTACGCAGAGTGTCTGAACTCAGATAAGACGTTAACCTTTAACAATTTTCATGGTACTGAAAATGCAACAAAATAGGGTCGTTTTCTATTTTTTTTTCTTCTTTTTTTCTTTCCCCCCTGCCCTTCCCCCTGCCAGCAGAGGGAAAACTGCAGTATCTAACTCAGGACGGGGCTTTGGGTTTCCTACGCACACACAATTAAAAATGAAAGGTTTTGATGGAGGCATGGATTGTTGTAAATGCATGTCTACATCATACTATCCAAATGCATTGGTCAAAGTACTTGAGACTTGTTCTGAAGTGGTTTTGTTTGATACTTCCAGTGTGGGAAGTTCACTTCCATCCCTCCGATCCTGATCATTTATTTACATGTTCTGAAGATGGATCTCTTTGGCACTGGGATACTTCCACAAATGTATCTGAAAAACCATCTTTTCTTCATCAAGGTAAGAATATTTGAAGTCCATCTGCACTGAATTTGTCAGTTGGTAACATCATTACAGTCAGTGTTTTCACATGACCCAATTAATAACACAATCCTAATACAGAAAATTAAAAACTGGTTTCTTTTCTTAGAGACCAAGCCCTGATAGGCGCTTGAGGTAAACTACTTATATGGCAAGCAGTTGTGCAGGGCTTTTGTGGTCTGGTTTGGGTTTTTTTAATCTGCTACCCTCTGACCAATGTGTGAAAGGGCACATCTGTGATTTCAAAGATAGATTGCATTCACTTAAATATCTGTAGAAAAGACACAGAGGCAGCCTGGATGGCATTATTGAGGGAGATACACTAAGATGGAATACCAAAATAATTGATAGGTTAATGAGATAGTGGAATTATGAATTTGCAGTTCAGGGTAATAATTGGAACTTTCAGTAAATGAAACTGGATCCTTTTGCATGGTGGCAGGTTTTAAAATTACAATACTGACTTAATATAAGCATTTATTTTCACGTTCTGATCACAAAGACTGCTAAGTGCTTGCCACTTTACACTTTAGACTGTAAATAGTGAGGAAACTTTCAAATGTCACCTGCTGCCTTTGGCCTCAAAGTTGTCATTCAGAGTAAAGTTTTATGAATGAAAACAATAAGATTACTGACTCAAGGTGCACTCTACATGTTTTCAAGTATATGAAGTATAAATCCTTTCGCATCACTTCAGGCACCTGCTAATTTTATGCTGAATGACAGTTCTCATAGCGTGAGACTTCAGTTTGAATGTCAGATATAGGTATATCACTTGCTGCAGAGTAAGTAGGGAGGAGGAGCAGTAGGGAGTAAGTGTTGAAGCAAAGCTGAAAACCCCAAATAGAGCAAGACACTCTATAAACAGACCTGTGTTTTTCTGTCCTTGCTTTAGTTACAAGTACGTACACTGTCTGTTCAGTGAGATGAGTTCATAGCTGTTGTGATGTATTTTTCTTAACTGACAGCAGAGCTGGTAGAAGGTTTCTGTAATCACTTCAAGCTTGTTTTTTTAAGCTATTTTTTCCTTAATTTACTAAAGAAATGACATCTCAACAAATCTGAAAACTGACTTAAATGTAGAATTGTGTTTCCATTATGTCTGATCCATATCTACTGTGTTTCTCCAAATTCTGAGAATATATAAAGTAAATTGAAACTTACTTCCTTGTCTTCCCTCTTTCCTTCTTTCAGGAGGAAGAAGCACTGCCTATCTTTCCCACAGTACCATTAACCAGTCTGTAGTAAGTGCCTGGCTAAGCAACGATCCGACCAAAGACCGCATGGAAATCACCAACCTAATTCCAAATCAGACTTTGTCTGTGAATAGTTTAGATGTTCTTGGGCCATGCCTAGTATACGGTACTGACGCAGAGGCTATTTATGTGAACAGGCAACTTTTTGCATGAAGTGACTGCGCTATCCTTTAAAGTATTGATCAGCTTGAACTATTGGAAAATGTCAGGTTCATTCCTAATGCTACTCGTTAGTCTGTTATTGGTGTGCGTGGGAGAGGTCTCAGCTTGGTCCTGGTGCTGAGCAAAAAGTGTGAGGTACCTCAGATTCTGACAGCTGTCACTTGTTGATGCTCCAGGATGGGTACTGAGCAAGCTTACATGCTGTTTCTTCCCTGCTGCCTGCTTGATTTTGACAAGCAGGAAAGTAGTCACTAAGGGCAGGATCTTTGCTGTAAAGTGATGTCCATAATACACATGCACATAAAAACCGAAGAAAAGGTAAACCCTGGATTTTTATTTTTCCCTGTAAAGATATTTTTCAAGTATTATTTCTAAAGTGAAACAGTGGGCTTCTTGGAAATTCTTTTTATGTCACCTGAGAGAGATGGGGTTTTTTTTAAGTTGAGTTTTTTTAATATATATAGGGGAACATAACTTTTAATGTTAGTTCATGAGAGTTGGAAGGAAAACTGTTAAAGCTATGAAATGTGAAAGGTTCTATAGGAATCTAAGCATTCTAGCAGCATTATTTTGAATTATATACAGTTTCATCATGGATGCTGCATGTTAATGCACCAGTAAATCTCCCAACAGAAAAGTGGAGTTTATAATTAGGAAGTCATAAATGACAGATGTGTTGGCTGTGTTTTCAGGTGCAAGAATAAGACTTTCTAAACTTGAGACATAGTCTTCGTCAAAAATTCATATCTGGTTTATTGAAATCTTTGAAAAGTTAAATTTTGTTATTAGCATTGTACCTGCTTTTTGTTACAAAGAACCCTTTATCTTTTTAATAAAAAGTTTTGCACAAGAGTAGTGGTTTGATTTACTAAAATAATTTGAATAGATGTGCTTGCAGGAACTTACTTGGATTGATCCTGTGTATACAATCCGAAGGATGGAGAAACCTCTGTATTTGGGCAGGAACGGGTTAGTTATGAGGTGTTACATGGCATTTCCACCGTAACCACTCTGGAGTGCAGTTTAATTCACATTGGTGTGAGCTGCCTTGGTCTGCTGTGGCAGGAACACCTTACCTGACCCGCATTCCGTGTGTCTGGCTGCAGAGCTGGATGGCGTGCTGGGGACAGGGCTGTCCTCCCTGTGCAGGGCAATCTACTGAGTTGCCAATGAGCTCCTGAGAGCAGCTTAAAAGATGGAAACGAAATGGATCACTTCCAGCGCTAACCCGTGGGTTTTCCTTCCTCTCTTGGACTGTAACGAGTCCATCGTTCGGGCATCACCTGGATCACGAGGCTTGGCGGAGCTTTACTGCCCGCATTGAAAGAAAATCGGACAATTAGAAAATGGGGGTTTGTCCGTGGTGCTGGGCTCTGGCCCGGGAGCAGCGAGCCGTGCCCCCGCCGCGGGCGCGCAGGGGTTACAGGGCGCTGCCGCGGCTCCATCCGGGAGCGGCCTGGGCCGCGCGGGGCAGGCCGGGATCTGCCCATATCCGGGCGGCGCCGCGGCGGGGACACCGACAAAATGGCGGCGCCGAACTGAGTGGCCCGGGGCGGCGGCGGGCGCTGGCGGAGGGACCGAGCGGGCGCTGCCGGCATCGCCGAGGGGCGGAGGGAGGCAGGAAGGAAGGGAAGGGCCGCGGCCTGTCGGCGCCGCGCGGGTGGGGCTGAGCTCCGAGCGCCCGGGGCGCTGCTGCCGCCGCCGCCTTCTCGCCGCAGGTAGAGTCCGCCGTGCGCGGGGCCGGAGGGGAGTCGGGGCGGTAGCGGGCCCGCTCCGGCTCGGCCCGGCGGTCCTGGGCCCTCTGTGGGACGCGGCCGTGGCAGGAGCGACCTCAGGTCACGGCCTGGGGCTGGAGAGGCGGCAGAAGCGCAGGTGTCCCAGCGGGGCACGTTCGGAATCCTCCTCCCGGCGGCGAAACTCTCCTGGACTGCGGGGTCCTTGGGAGGCAGGGTGCTGCTGTCGTGCGACAATCGGTGCCGGCCTGAGCCAGCGCAGTGAGGCTTCGGTGCTCAGAGGCTGCCCCGCTGTTTTTAGCCGTGAAGATCGCTCCGAGGTGCGCTTGGAGTTAGTCCTGCTGCTCCCGGGAATACATGTGTACGTAGAAAAGCTATATCCTGCTAAAGGAGTTTGCAGAGTGTAAGAATGGAAACAAACTGCGCGAATGCACAATGTTCCTAGTGTTCAGCTGGTCTCTGGTTCTTTCCAGCTTAGGCTTCTCTGATTGTATGTAGTTGTGCTTATGTGCTAATTTCAGGGTCTAGTTTTCTCCTCATCCTACTTTTAGCGAAGTAGCATTGAAAACTTTTAGCATTGGAAATGCATCCTTTGGAAAATTGCTGTTGCAGCTCAACGACTTGTTAACTGAAGAACAGCTTCCTTTTGTTGGTCTGAACCAAGCCCCTACAAACTTAATTTTATGGCTTCCAAAGTCTCTGTTACTTTCTTTATCCCTAGCAGTGAAGCATTGTGATTATGTATAAAATAAGCTATTAGAATAAGTACGTTATAAAGGGAGAGGGCACTTAAATATATTAATATGAGATGTTCAGTACTCAGTTGGAAATATGAACATTGAAGGTATTTTAATAAGGAATGTTAGAGTTATGTTATAAAGCTGTGTATTTTTTTCCTCAGAAAATCGTGGGAGTCATTGACAGTTGCATGTTGCCATTCACAGAATCACAGGCTGATTTGAGTTGGAAGGGACCTTAGAGATCTTCTGGTTCCAACCCCCTGCCGTGGGTAGGAACACCTCCCACTAGACCAGGTTGCTCCAAGCCTCATCCAGCCTGGCCTTGAACACTTCTGAGTTTTCATTCAAGCACTTACATAGATAAGTCCAATCGTTCATGATTATAATGTAAAAAAAAACGTGGGGTTTTTTTACCCTTACAGTTTGACCTGTAGAAAAAAATACTGTATTCCTGTATTTTGAAAAGAAGTGAAAGATTATTTTTTTCAATTCTTTTAGGGAAGAGAATTTAATCAGCAGAAACAGCTGCATTAACAAACAGATCATTTAAGGACACAAACTACAAGGGGGAATAGCCATCAGTTCCCTTGGATACAATTGGTATTTGCTAGTTAGAAGTACAAAATTGAGATGCATTTCTTACTCAGCAGTCAACTCTTTGTTCATTTAAAATGCGTACAAATGTCTATAAGCAGAGGTGAATTTTGAGATTCCAAGCGAGGTGAACTGTAGCAATTCCTGCTTTCTGGAGGACTAATTTAATTTGTTCTCTGAGAAGTAAGACTTAGTTTCACATGCACATGCTGGTACCCACCAGTGCTACCTAAAGGAGCAACCCACCAAAAAACTTATTTTGGTAAATTCCTTGGCTTGGTTCATGCTGTGTGACCTTACAAGCAGTTATGCTGTCTGTGGTAAGTGGTGGGAGATAAGTGGACTGGCTGGTTTACACTCCTAAATCTAAGCTGCTGCTAAAAATTTAAGGAAGAGTGCAGCTTTATTTTCCAAGATTGCTCCTGGTTTAAGATTTAAGTGTCCTGTTAATTTAGCCTTGATTTCTCTTAGGGGTGTTAGATTTGTTTATCTCAGCTACTCAAGGTGCAACCATAAAGTGAATGCTGAAATACCAGATGAAATTTGTAAAATATGTAGGTGCAAAAAACCTGTTTTCTCCTGAATTCCAGGCCTTTGGAATTTGTTAAAAGCTTGTGTATGAGTATTTTGTCAAGTTTTTGCTTCATTTTTTTTTTGGAAAAAGTTTTCCACAAAGTATTTTCAGTGTGGTCTTAAATATGGCATTTTTGGAAGATTATTTTGAAAGTGGCCAAAATTAAATTACATTTTAATTGCTCTCATGCTGTACTTTCTGCTGATTTCTGGATTTCTTAATACTTTGAGCAAAATTTCACTGTTAATTATTAAAATTCACTCTTATATCTTATGATCTTTTCCTTATTCAGTGAGGACTGAAGAATTATATGCTATCAGACTGCATAAAAAAATATAACTACCCAACTACACTCATTTAAGGTTTCAAACCTATCACAGTGCAAAGAAAGTGTGTGCAGTTATACCTCTTAAGATTTAGATAGTTTCATAAGAGAAGTTCTGTTATTTCTGAAATGGTTCTCCAAGGAGAATGGGATTAAGTGGGAGTCCCTTGTGTTCCTTTTCACTGTCTTCATTTTTGTCTTACTTCCCAGCTTTCAGGTTTTATTCATATATGGGTAGCACGAATATTTATTTCATATAATTTGCATGTGTTCAGAGAGTTCTATTAACTTATCATATTTTTCCTCAATTGCTGAATCACTAATTGGTTTATGACAGTGCAAGTGTTACAGAAATGAAACTTGAATGAAGAGAGTGACTTTTTTGTAGACTGTGTAAAATTTAGATACTTGTTTAATTTACATCTAATACGAGAAGCACTTAGCAACACAGTAATAAAGGAACAGGGTGAGTTAAGCTTCACCATTTTTGCTGCTTGTGAAGAAAAGACAGCACTGAAACATTTAGTTTATCTTGCACTGTCCTAGTAACAGATCTTCCTCTGTGAAGCAGTAGAGACTGAAAAATTTTATTTCATGATACTCTAAAGAGGCAAATGCTCTGCAATTTCTTCAGTGTTTCACTGTGGTTGCTTTATTCTTTGTCATGGCAGTTGCACTACTAACTAATGCCCAGCCTGGACACAGAGATTTGAGTTCTCTGCAGACACGGGGCTCTTTCCCTGATGAGTCAGCGCCTTCAAAATGCAAACGTTTTTTATTTGGCTTTTGGCAGAAAATTCTGTTTCCCTTACCAAATGTCATAGCTATGCTCTCAGCAAATTTGATGCTTGAGTTGTTAAATAATTTTACAGTAAGAAAAAAAATCTGATTAAATTTTCTTTGTTTCTCTTCCTGCTCTCATCTTCCCTTATGTAAAATAAATTTAAAAACTTAACTATTGACAAAGACTGGTTCCAGAAGACTTGAGCTAAGAGACTGTAACAGCCTCGGAATCTGAACCCTTAAACAGATTCAAGTGGTAGATGGTACAAGAAATCATAAAGTTGCATGTGGTGAGCTAGGCAAGTGTTTACTTTTTAGAAATGTGACTAGTAGAGAATGGATAAAATCACTGTAATTATATGCTCCTGCCGGTTTACTTCTCACTTCAATCTTTTGGTGGAGCTTGATGTCAGAATCACTGAACAGCAAGGTTGTTTGGCCCACATCCTGGCTAATTGGGTAATAGTTGGCTCTTCTGGCTGTAAAGGTGTTGATGGAGAGAACGTAGGTGAGAAATGGACACAGGAGAGAGGGAGGCAAAGAAGCGGTGCTGGGCTAACACACACCAGTGGTTCATATCTGCTCTTGAAAGCTTATTCCACCACACAGAGTCACTTCACTCTTTCCACATCCTTTGCAATTCAGGACTGTTTAGACTTGAGGCACCTAAAACATTTGTTGTTAACAGACAGTTAAAAACCCAACGTGGTTTGTAAATTAAGTTGAGGAAAGACTGCCTGAAGAATTTGCTTAGCATGCTTTTAATATCTATGAAGGCAGTGCAGCATGTGAACATTTCACTGCCACTAGTGCTACGTTGTAAATTTTTTTACTGCTCTGTTAAATGTGATTTTTCTTGTTTTGTTAACAGAATAGCAGTTTTGGGTTGTGACAAACTCCAGCACTACAGGAACCAAGGTTTGACAGTGAAGAGACACTGCTTTCGCAAGTTCTGACATCAGCCAGTCTTCCTTGAATTCTGGTGTGCGTGAGTCCTTGGTGGAGGTTGCATATATACATGTTTTCATGAAGAGAAGTGAGAAGCCAGAAGGTTATAGACAAATGAGGCCTAAAACTTTTCCTGCCAGTAACTATACTGGCAGCAGCCAGCAGATGCTACAGGAAATACGAGAGAGCCTCAGGAATTTGCCTAAACCCTCAGATGCTGCTAAAGCTGATCACAGCATGGGCAAAATGTTATCTGAAGATCCTAGACAAGGCCGAAATCCCCCCAAATTTGTAACATATCATAAGGTTTTGCAGGAGATAAGAAACTCACTTCTGCCTTTTGCGAACGAAGCGACCTCAGCTGTCAAAGGAACGTCAGAAGTTAATCGACAAATGCTGCAAGACTTACAAGCTGCTGGCTTTGATGAGGTGAAGTGTTTTATAAGATTTGGTGTTCTGCTAGCTATAAACTATTAGTGCATGTTGGAGGGAGTGTTGGTCAGGGAATGTTTGAACAACATGATAAGGAGAAAGCTTCTTCAAAATCTGGTAGGTTTCTGATTAGGACTTGAAACTGGTAATAGTGGGGGATGTAGAAGAGGACTAGAAGAATTTAGAGAGACTTGGCTTTGTTTTTTTAAGCATCTTGTCCAAATTGTTCTTATGTGGTAGGTTGGTTATTTATGTGATTTTTAGGCAGAGAGGACTGGATTTTCTATAACATGGATTTTGCCTCTGATACTCAAAGCAATTTTGGATTGTGCTCAATTAAAATAGGTTGATAAAATATGGCTGTTCTAAATTGAAAGGCAATACCAAATATTTTGGAAATTAATCTGAAATGTGGTTTCCAGGAAGGAAAAATGAATACACTTACAGCTCCTGTGTTTATACTGGAACCTTCACATCAAAGTAAATCACACTTGTTTTCATGCCTTCTTTGTGAACCTGGGTACAAAAGCAGGTTTAAAAAAGAGCTAGCAAACCACACATCTCTCCAAAGGAGAAAGGCACAGTACCAGAACAGGGATTAACTTTACAGGCATGCACTGCTTACAATAGTGACCAGCTCATGAGTTCTGCTGTGTGTGATGCTTTGGTATTTACAGAGAGATCCACCTCTACCAAGGGTGAGCTTCTCCAAAACTACCAGCTGGCTTTTCCTCAGCAGCACCCCAGTGTCAACAGCCCCCAGTGCCCCAAGTGCTGATAGTGGCTTTTCATGTTCCTTTCACTAGATCAAATACACAGTCCAGACAGTGTGTCAGGAAGAATGGAAGGATATTATAATGATAAATTATTTTGGTAATAATTTGCTCCTGCTCTGTGGTTTGTTGCTGAGGCTGAGGGAGGAGGGGCGTGCATTTGTTTTTTCAAAGTAGATCAGTTCTCAGATGCATTTTTACAGATTGAACCTGCAGCTGGTTTTGCAAACTGAAGTTTGCAGTATGTGGCTGGATAATAAACTAGAAAGGTATCTTAAGTTGGTGTTTTTGTTGGATCCTTTGTATCTTGAAGCCTTTTGCTCCTATCCTTTGTTCTTGGATACAACAGCTAACTCCCATGACACTTGTGATTATATGGGGCTTTTTTCAGGCACAGTGCCAGCATAAGCCCTTTCTGCCATGTGTTAACCTACAGTTGTGGCACCACAAAAGCCCATATGGCACTGATATAGCTGAAGTAGGAAAGCATTTTTCTTGGTCAGGAAGTTTCAAAATGTATAGAATTTATTTTTTATCTTCTTTTTTTTTAAATTAAATACTACAAACATTCTGGTTATTTCCCCCCACGCCTCAGGTAGTAGGTAGTATTAAGGGTTAAAGTGGAACAGATAGATATCAATAAATATCAAGTGTGTCTATATAGGTAGTTTTATATATACATATGTGTGTGTATATGTATAATAATTAGGGTAGAATGCTGTTCATTGTATTTGGGGTTTTTTAATCCTGAATAGCTTACAGAAAATCTCTTTTGCTTACTATGGTTGAAGTTCAACCCACATATGTTCTGTGTAAGGTGATACTCTTTAAGGTATTGAATACTTCACATCACATAGGTGACCAAATTTTTGAGCTGAAAATGTTGTATCTGCTTTTTGTAACACCAGCTGTCCTGTAAAGATTGCAACAACTTTATTGTGTAGGTTTTTTTATTTTAAAATCCGTTTTTAAGGTTTTGGTTTTTTCACTTAATTATTGTTTCTGAAGGTTGTATGCAATCTTGTATGTTTGAGTGTTAAGCAGAAATCTGAAGTTGGTGCTGACAGCTTCCCTTCTGAGCCCTCTTTGGTGTCCCTTTGGTTTGAGTAGGAGGTGAATGCTGTCATATGTTTGTAGTTTGTATAACAGTTCAAACATGATGCAAGCTGAAGTGATTGCTTTGATATGGCAAAATATGGCCTTAACAAATCATTAAAGGCAGTGTGCTTTAGCTATAGGGAGTTATGCTGTGGATTTGTTGGGTCAGCTGTAGAAGTCCCATTCAATATAGACGGGAAAGCACCATCTCTGGAATTCTGCCTCTGTTGCTTGACCTTATCTCGTTCAAGTCAGTGAAAAACCCACTGACCCATAATAATTTTGGATTGACTGAGATGGGCTTGTCCATCAGATCAAAACTTGTGTTTGAATCTGTAAGAACAGAGAGCCTAAATATACTGCAAAAGTAATAAACAGGGTTTCTGCCAATAATGTATTCATCAGGAGCAATGTTTGAATTAAAAAGATCCAAATTTCATGTTAGGCTAACTATATTTATTTATATTTTTTTATAGAATAACTTAGGTTGGAAGGGACCTCTGGTCATCATGTAACCTGTTACCTGGGTAACTGCAGTAAAAAATGCTTGTATGACCAAGCTGTTGTATGAATAGCAAGATGACATGATTTACATCAGACTACAATTAACTTTTTTCCTGAACATCGAGACTTCAATACTATTTTGGATGATCTCTTCTGGGGAAAACATTTTAAAATTGTTTTAAAACAATTGAAAGAAATCAATACTTTGTAAAATTACTTTGAGAAAGTTACTGGAGGATATTTGGTGAAATAACTATGATTTTTGCTAATTTTTTGTAATTTTCTTGTAAATTATTTTTTGTATATAATTTTCTCTTTAGGATATGGTTGTACAAGCTCTTAGACAAACTAACAACCGTAGTATAGAAGCTGCCATTGAATTTATAAGTAAAATGAGCTACCAGGATCCTCGTCGGGAGCAGATGGTTGCAGCAGCAGCAAGACCTGTAAACGCAGGTATGAAACCACCAGGTAGGTGTATCCATGGTGACTCAGTAACTCACTGAGTGTATTCTTATAGGTGAAAAATAGAACATAGTAAATTTTGCGTTCACGTGCTCACAGTGGAACAGAGATGCTGAGATACAGGTTTTTTGCTTTTAAAAACAGCAGTTTAAGCATCTAATACAATCCTTCTGAAAGATAGGTCCATTTCACGTGAGTTTCTTAAGCATTGTTTTATAACTGCATGGTTTTATTACTGTGTGTAAACATTTTATACCAGGAATGACATTTGGATCTCATTTTGGTAATTTTTGTCCCTTGATGTGGTGCCTGTATTTTGTTCTGTGTCAGGTGCCACTTAGAAGTAAGTGCTGAGCATTGAATCCTTATTTTAATTTTTTGTCTCTCTTCACACACACCCCCACACAACAGCACTCTGTATGTGTATTTTTGTGTATATATGGGTGTATTTATATATCATATGACTACAGTATTTGTATTTTAGGATGTTACGTTTCAGTATCCCTCTCTCCTAATTTCCCACTTGGTTCCAGGTTTTGTTTGTATAGTTTCCAAGGCCGGCTTCATGTTCTTAGAGATGTTAGAGGACAGACTGTATCTTTACTAGCAGAGTCAGAATTTTGCCACTTGCTATTATTGCTTTCTTAACACATGCAAGCACATTTTTAATACAACTTGATGCCTTCTAACGCAACAGCCTTCTTTTTAAAACCATACACCTAAACAAAGGGTAACTTTAAAATGCAGCAGAAGTAATGAACTTCTATATGAGAGAAATTGGGTGCTGAATTGCTAGCACTGGAATTAGATTTTAAATTAACAATGTAGGTAGGAGGAAAAATTAGTCAGGAGTAGCAAAGAACAGCAGTATTTTCCTTTAGTCTGTTAAGCAGGATTAGCTGATGCTTGTATGAAGTTCATAGGTAAATTCCACCATTTAGACATAATTTTCATTGTTACTTGCAAAAATGTAGTAATTAACACATTCTTTTAGTGAGGATAGAGTGATTTTCAGCAGTTACAGTATATTGTATGTGTTTACACATATCTTAGTGTTAACATTGTAAAAACCACAGTAAGGCTGCCTGTACTATCAGTTCCTTGTATTTTTTTGTTTATGTGATGCAAAATAGCATCTGTGAAGTAAATATATAGCAGGGTTTTGCTCTGTAAGTTTTGCATTCATATAGTTTTAATTTGTGCCTATCTACAACACTTTCACTCAAAAAGATACAGCTTTTAAAATTAAAGTACTTAGTCAAATTCTTCATGCAGGGAATATAACTAAAGTCTGGATGGTCTATGCATACAAGAGTGCACGCCTTGATTTTACAGCATTCAGTTAAATTTTAGTTTAAGAACACTAAGTGTTTTGCAAGTGTTAAATGGAAGGGATGGCAACATAACATTTTTCCATGCTACTACTTTTTCTTTGTATTTGTACTGAACATTCTGAGAGTTTCTTGTACATGCGATTAAAAATACATTGTGTGACTAAGTCACCCTAAAACAGTGACTAATAATTTTGCACGTTACCATTTTTCAGTTAAATTTTGCATTTTTACTGAGGCAAAATGCATTTTCAGAAAAGTGATTCCTAAAAATCGCTTTCTGGTATTATAGTTTCAATGCTTTTTTTTTTTTTTTTTTGCTCATATATGTGCACTGAACATGCTACCATGCTGTGCTGTGTATTACTAGATACAGATAAAGTTTTCATGTGAGGTACAGTGGATTTCTTGTGTCAGAGAATTCAAGTCCTGTTTCTGTAGTAATTAACGCAGAAGAACAAAATATTCAAAGCAGTAAATGGGAATAATGTCTAATAATGTAAATGCTGTGTTTTCTTCTCGTGGGAGCAGGGGCTGTGCAGCAGTCAGTTAACCGCAAGCAGAGCTGGAAGGGTTCTAAGGAATCCTTGGTTCCCCAGCGGCACGGCCCTGCCCTGGGAGAGGGCGTCGTTTATCGCTCCGAGAGTCCCAGCTCCCAGCCTGACGTGGGCAGGCCGTTATCTGGATCTGGCATTGCGGCTTTTGCTCAGGCTCATCCTGGCAATGGACAAAGAGTGAATCCCCCACCTCTACCACAGATAAGGAGTGTCACTCCTCCTCCTCCGCCTCCTCGGGGGCAGACACCCCCTCCAAGGGGAACGACTCCTCCACCTCCTTCCTGGGAGTCAAATTCTCAAACAAAGCGGTACTCTGGAAACATGGAATATGTGATCTCCCGTATTTCTCCAGTGCCACCTGGAGCATGGCAGGATGGTTATCCACCTCCACCTATGAATCCTCCTCCTATGAATTCATCGACACAGGGTCAGAGAGGCATGAGTGCTGTCCCCATAGGCAGGCAGCCAATAATCATGCAGAGTTCTGCCAACAGCAAATTTGGTTTTCCCTCAGGACGAGCTGGAATGCAAAATGGCAATTGTCAGGCAGAATTCATAGTTCACCAGAATGTGGTGTCTGGGAATTCGGTGAGTCGCCAGCCACCCCCGTACCCAATGAATCCAACTAACAGGCAGAGTCCCACAGCACTACAGATGCAGGCAGGAGGATCTGCTCCTCCTTCAGCATATACCAATGGGAATCTTCCTCAGGCAATAATGGTGCCAAATAGAAACAGTCACAACCTGGAGCTTTACAACACCAGTGTGGCTGGAATACCTGCATCCTGGTCACAGCCTTCTCCTGTGCAGCCACAGTCGTCACTGGGCAATGGGCACGACATGCCTACATGGCAGCCCAGCGTTCCCGTGCGCTCCAACTCCTTCAACAACCACCACGGCAGCAGGCAGAGTCACTCTGGCAGCTCGCAGCCCTCGGCCACCACAGTGACAGCCATCACGCCAGCTCCCATTCAGCAGCCAGTGAAAAGCATGCGAGTGTTGAAACCAGAGCTGCAGACTGCCTTGGCACCCACTCACCCTTCCTGGATGCCGCAGCCTGTGCAGACTGTTCAGACCATTCCCTTCTCCGACAGTCCCTCTGCAAATATGGCAGTTATGTCTCCTGTTGCGGAAGCTCCAAATTACCAGGGTCCCCCACCACCTTACCCAAAACACTTATTACATCAGAGTCCTTCTGTCAATCTGTATGAGGCAGGACCCAAGCTCAACAAGGAGGAGCCACCTTCTTTATCCAGGGAGGATGAGAATGAAAAGAATTACGAATGTGTTGATTCAACAGATAAAGAAAAGAAACAAATTACAACCTCACCTGTTCCTGTTAGAAAAAACAAGAAAGATGAAGAAAGAAGAGAGTCTCGCATTCAAAGTTATTCCCCTCAAGCCTTTAAATTCTTCATGGAGCAGCATGTGGAGAATATACTCAAGTCACACCAGCAGCGTTTGCATCGGAAAAAGCAGCTAGAGAATGAAATGATGCGGGTAAACTCTTCCTTCTTTCTAAATCTATGAATAAACTGTCCCGGTATTAATTTCATGAGATATGTCTTAATTGTAGAATTAAATAGCACAGATAAGTAGAACATTGTGGTATTGAAATCTATTTTTAATCTTTGTATTTGAGATGTGGCAAGTTCTTCCTTGTCTTGTTTACGTATTTAGTTTTCTTCTTAGAAATTGATTTTTAAGTAAGTTTTTTGTATGTCTTAAAGGTAATTCATATGGCTTACATACAGTAAGGCAGCAGAAGCAAAACAGTTGTTGCATGAACTGAGATGTAGCTACATGGTTCATAGCTTTTTGTTATGGGGTCTATTTAATCCTGATTTTTGAGTTATGTGCAATATTTTAATGATTTTTAAAAATATTTCTATTTTTTTAAGTAAGTACTGCAGGTACAAGCAAAGTGGGGAGAAGTGGCAGGCTTGGTAGTGCACTAATATAATCAGCCAAACAGTGATATTTTTTTACATTCTGCAGTTTGTTGCCAGTAGGGATAGTTTTTTAAAGTTCAAATAAAAAACCAAACATTTGAAGGTTAGTTGGGGTTTTTTTTAGAATGAAAGAGACATGGTACCTTTTGTCTAATTATTTTGTAATCCACACTGTAAATGTATCTGTTTAAACAAGAGCAATTGAAGGGAATAATTTTAAAGCAAATACATGTGAAATGAACTTTTTTGTACCTGCATGAAGTGGGTGGTCTATTTCTGGTATTTCAGTGTTCTGTTAAACTAAATCAAAAGGGTAAAAACTGGAGCTGACATAAACATATGTCATTTCAAAAGAGAAAATAGTGAGAAGTAGTAAAACTATGATTTGTAGAAAGGTGAAATTGAGATGTCACATATACGTATTTCTTAGCAATTGTTGTTGAAAGTTTGACATAAGTATGAGGTACCTTTTAATTTATTCTATAAGACTATGTGTTTGGCTTATGCCACTTTCTTGACATGCTGCTTTTTAAATGTTTTCTTACTCTTTGAAAATTCTTACTGTAAGCTGTAGTCTTTTGTGTTTGCTTAATCACGAATATGTAAATGTTAGCAAGATTTCATCCTGGAACTCTTACTAGATCTTTATTCTTAGTCTTCTCTCTTTCCTTTTTCACTTCACTAACAGCTGATTTAAACTGTTAAGGTGTGGGAAGCTTTCCTGAACTCTGTAGCCTCCATCCCTGTGTAGACAAGTAAGATTCTGAAGCAACAGTGTTTTTTAAGAATAGCATGATCCCTTTTTAGAGGGCTTTGCATGCAATCCTGCATCAAAATTAAGCATGAATTTATTTCGGCTATTTTTGAATACTTAAATGTTATAATTGATGTTGATTTGCAAACTTCACTTTCCCTTCTTACTGTGTTATGTTCTGTAGTATCTCAAAATAACTATTACTTACATGAAAGCACTGATATAACTTTTCTTGATATTTTTCTTGATATTTAAAGCACCTTAGTAGGGGTGTTTTATAATATCTATGCTAGATTTATAATAATTTATGCTAGATTTAAGGCTGGGATGTTTGATTACAGGCAGAAGGGTGGAAGATGGGATATTATGCTGCAGCAGACCTCTCCTTTTTCATAAGCGTACAGGAGAGGAATGCCATAACACTAAAGTGTATTTTGGGTCTTCATGAGAAGGAGAAAGGGGAACTTGTATTTTCAGAAAGTTTTAAGATGATTAAGCAAGTTTTGAATCCCTTCTTTTTTCCCTTCTTTTTTCCCTTTGAATTTTGAAAGAAAAAAACCCCAGAATGCATCCCTGTGAAAATACCTACTTTCACAGGATGCTGTATTTCTAACATATGTGACATTTTTCTGTGCTGTCAAGGTTCCTAGGAGTGGAGTGGTCTCAAAATTGTTTGATTTAGATGTGTGAGTTTGGCCAAGAGTTATAATAGGTGTCTTTCCTGCAAAGAGAAACTTTAGTCATCCTTTAAGGCACAGCAAGATGAGAAGGGAGCAAAATGAGAGCAAATTGTGTAGTGATGATAGAGAGCAAGTCAGGAAACTCTGGTGTCTGCCATTTTCTACAAATAATTGGAGTTACATGTGCAGAAAAGTTTGTGCAGCTGACAAGTTTGTTAATTTTTGGTAGATGCTGAAGCTGAGGGGAGTTGTAGGGAAAATACAGCAATTCAGAGAGAAAGTTTGTAATTAGCATTTGTTTCAGTGGATGACATAGGGAAAAGTAAAGGTGGGTTGAGGAAATAGATGACAAATTGCAGTACTTGGGCTAGTCTTTTACAACAAAACTGTTGGGATGCAAGAGCTAGAGAGCAGATAGAAGAAAGCAAAGCTCCAGAGGTTTTGGAGACTCTTCTTTGTGTGTCTTGCAGTGATGGATTACTGTATTGAGTCTCACTCCTAGGGGGTTGTTGCCGTCTAAGTTTTATTCTTTGCTAGCTTTGTACATGATGGGTGGAGTTCAGTTTGTGTCAGATGGGTCTGTACTGGGGCAGACTTCAGGGTTCACATGGACCTTGAGAAGGTGACCCACCATTGTCTGACCTTTAACAGGCTCAGGTCTTCAGTTGTCTTCTTGACATTTGTAAGTCTTAAAAAATCCTTCCTTCTGTGTTGAAGTGTGCCTTAAGCCTGTTCATTCATAGAAAACTTAAGATGTTTCTGTCTTGGAAGACAGTACACAGATATTCCTGCAATAAGACAATTTTTTTGATTCACAGTAGGTAGTTGAACCTATTTCCCACACCAGTCTGGAAACTACTGCTACCCAGTCCGAAGTACTGCCTGATGTTTTGCCTTTGAGACAGCCTTCCCCATTTAAATCTTACCAAATTTTTATTCTTTGTGAAGTTCGTTTGGGTAGATAAGCATTTTGTGTGCATTTTCCTAATTGCATCTCCTTTGGATCCATTTTTCCTATGATGCCTGTAAGAAATTTTCTGTGTTCTAACAGTATTTTCTTTAATAGGTGATATAAAGTAACATGTGAAACCATTTTTAAGATACTGCATGATATCTAATTGATATTTTCTCCCACCTTTTTTTCTCAGTCACGTCTGTTATATTTTGTTTCAAGTTATGTTGAAAGTCAGACAAGGCCGAAGTCGTCTATTAACATACAGTCTATACAGGCCTAGACTAGTTACTCAGCCCTAATAATGGTCCTGAGTACTGCTATGCAGACAATATCTAAAATATTTGAAGCACTAAAGAGATGGAAGCAGCAAGATTTGGTATCAAGAATCGATAAGATGTGATAATAAGAAATAGAAAGCTTTAGAATAGTGCTTGAGTACAGTTGTGATGTTTGCAGGGATTCAAATGTGGCCATCTTTGAGTTTATGATCAACATGTCCAAGAAAAAATAAGGAAACATGCTATAGGTTGAACTTGGAAATCATTGCTATGGGATGGTGATTTCAAGCCAGGTAGGCAGATAAAATAATTGAGATGTTATGAGAAAGGGAGCATGTAGTAATTTGAAAACACTGTCAGAAAACAAAAGAAGGAATGAACATCAAGCTGTGTGGGGATAGTGTCACAGAGAAAACATATAAATAATTGAAGACAGATTCTATTCACATTAAAACAAAAAATAAAGGGATTCCAGGCCATGAAATTTGCCAAGAAAAATGGCAACAAAATTGAATGGGACTTTAACAGGCTTGAAACCAGAAAAAATACACCAGGAGGCACCCAGGTATAATAAGAGTGATCAGTGTGGCTCTGGTAGATAAGGGTTTCCATGCTGTAGGTGATGAGTTGCATGTGGCCTGTGAGTGTTTCAGCTGTCAGAATGTTGGTGGCATTGGCTGGAACACCAGGGATGTTCAGTCAAGATAGGGCTAAGTACACAGATGGGAGCCAAGAAAAGATACTGTGGGGAGGAGTGAGCCACTTCAAAAGGAAGTGTTCTACTCAGCTGGTTAATACGTAGAGTGGAGAGAGTGGTGAGAGTGTAAGCGAAGTCCTGTTAGAAAGAGGTGGGTTATATGATAAGAAGTAGTATCAGGTCCAGGCTTATGGCAGAGGCACTGGCTTGGTGTGGGCAGGCAGTAGGAAGCAGTGCGAGTAGGATCTGTTTTGGATAGCTCACATGGAAGTGAGAGAGTGAGAGGGAGTGCATACTCCCTCCTGCAGCCAAAATTCTAGAGCGTGCTCTGAAAGTTCAATGGCTGCTGCTCCAGCTACTCTGCCTTTCCCATGGCAGCTCCTTAGCCCTCAGCAACTTACAGCTCCTAGACACATCTTGGCTTTCTTTAACTCTGTAAAGAGAATCAGGGAGGCAGCTGATGCGCAGTTACTCAGCTAATATTATTTGCAGGCATTTTTATCAGTAGTTTGTAAATTACCCTTTCTCAAGAATGTAGTCCCTTCTCAAGAACCTCCTGGTGCATGGCACCTCGTGCATTTTGCTGTTGAAAACGATCACATTTCAGTTTTTTATCACTCCTATATGTTTTCATAGTTTCCTAATGTGTAAATTAAAACAAAACCAAACCCCTTTAAGTATTATTTCCTGTGCTGTGTATAAGTATTTGGCTTGCTTAGCCTAAACCTTGTGATTAATTATGAGAAGATCACCAAGAATTAAGAGTACTGTTCACTCTTCAGATTTAACTCTGTTTGCTGCACAGGTTGGATTGTCACCAGAAGCCCGGGACCAAATGAGGAAAATGTTGTGCCAGAAAGAGTCAAATTACATTCGGCTAAGAAGAGCTAAAATGGACAAGTCAATGTTTGTAAAAATTAAAACCCTGGGAGTTGGTGCATTTGGAGAAGTTTGCCTAGCAAGAAAAGTGGATACTAATGCTCTATATGCAACAAAGACTCTAAGGAAAAAAGATGTCTTGCTTAGAAATCAAGTTGCTCATGTTAAAGCTGAGCGGGATATCCTTGCAGAAGCTGATAATGAATGGGTGGTTCGCCTGTACTATTCCTTCCAAGATAAGGACAATTTGTACTTTGTAATGGACTACATTCCAGGAGGTGATATGATGAGTCTCCTAATTAGAATGGGTGTCTTTCCAGAAAATCTGGCACGGTTCTACACAGCAGAACTGACATGTGCAGTTGAGAGTGTTCATAAAATGGGCTTCATCCACAGAGATATTAAACCTGACAATATCTTGATAGACCGTGATGGTCATATCAAATTGACTGACTTCGGGCTCTGTACAGGTTTTCGGTGGACCCATGACTCAAAATACTACCAGAGTGGTAAGAGAAATACAAGTATTCTTTGCAAGGAATTAAACAATAAATGAGTAGAAATGACTGCGCTGTTTACTTTGTTAGAAGGTTTGAGTAGGCTTTTAAAAATCCTACTTGATTACTTAAAACAACAGCTGAAGAAAAAGATGGAGCAAAAGAGAAATGACAGTTTTGACAGTGGTAAAATACAGATTATATGATAACTTGTTTTTAGTTTTCAAAAATAAAAACATACCTTCAAAAACAAGTTTTAAATTACTTTTGATTAGTTTTTATCAAAATTTGATGTATCTTAGGCCAAACTGTTACACAGTCTCTGGTGAGAAGATAAAGATTTAAAATCTGATTTTATCTTTTGATGATTTAAATGTTAGAGGTTTTATGTTTACATAAGTGTGAAAACAATATACACCCTGTACCCCCAGTGTGGTTAAGAAAAATCTGAAAAGTATTGAGATGAGTATTTTCTCATAGTTATGTCAAAAATTAGCTTAAAAAATTGTGTCCTCAGAGGTTGGTATTTTATATCATAAACAAAAATCGACATCCTGATGTTGATATCTGTTTTAAATCTCAGGTTGAGTGTTGAAACTGAACCAGAGTGTGTCTTGTAACATGAAATGTTAACAGATAAATATTTCATATTAGATAAGAACTAAAGTAATTGTCCTCAGCGTTGCCATCCTTCTGACTCCCTGGCAGGTGACCATGCCCGTCAGGACAGCATGGATTTCAGCAGTGAGTGGGGTGACCCAGCGAACTGCAGGTGCGGGGATCGGCTGAAGCCGCTGGAGCGCAGGGCTGCACGGCAGCACCAACGCTGCCTGGCCCATTCCCTGGTGGGCACACCCAACTACATTGCACCAGAAGTGCTGTTACGAACAGGTAATGGATGTGGTTTTGTACTGCGGTCTCACTGCTAAGGAACTGGTATTCACGTGTCGTGCTTCACCTTTCCTACACTGCTGCTTTTCCCAAGGATGTGATATTTTAACAAAAAAATAAGTAGTTGTTAATGTGGAAATCTTAAATAAGTATTGAATAGAATTCTCTTGTGAATTTTTTTATTCTTAGAAATTCAAGACTAAAATTATGCAAAGGCTTGACTACCTTATTTGAACTTTATTTCAGGTTACACACAGTTGTGTGACTGGTGGAGTGTTGGAGTAATTCTCTTTGAGATGCTAGTGGGGCAGCCTCCATTCCTGGCACAAACACCACTGGAAACACAAATGAAGGTAACTTTAATCTGGTATTAACAGTCTGAAAAAGGCTTGAAATTTACATGGTCTTTCTAATTTGTAATGGAAACAAAGATGATGTTTGAGAGCGCTGCCCTATTCAAGCATGTTATAAACTATGGAGATTTTAAGTTTTACATTACTGTGAAGGTGCACATAATTTATAAAGGGACTTCTAGAATCACCTTCAGAACTTTTATCTGGCCATAGAGTAAACATGCCAAGTAAAAATGACATCACATCTCAGCCTTTCACTTTCTGTATCTGTTTCAGTTATTATTTCCACTTCCTTTTCTTTTCTTCTCCTTTTCCAGTATCTAGGTGTTTTTTTCCACCACTTGGCTTCCATGTCTGCTTGCCTGCAGAGGATTTCCTTTGGTGATGTACCTGCAGGTGCTTAACATGGAAAAGTGGAGGAGTAGCAGATGACTGCCTGCTCAGGGCTACTGACAGCTCAGAGCCTTTGGTCCTTTCCTTCCTGAGTCCGTCCTGTTTCAGAGAAAGCATCAAGGCAGTCTTCTGCAGGTGTCATTTTTGCAAAGTTGCATTCAGTTGGCTCAAATGTAGTGCAGTATTGTTTTTTTTTTAACTTGAAATCTGTTAGTCTTTACAGTACATCATATAACTCAAAATTCATCTGTCTCATATTTTTAGGATTGTTAACCATGTGCCTAACCATGGTCCAGGTGCTGCATTTCATGGTATCTTTGTTGGTTTATAGCAGGGGTCTTCCATGCCAGACTTTAGATTTGGAATGTGAATAAACTTTACCTGGATTTTGCCAGATTTCCACACAAAATATTCCTTGTGTTTCTGAAAGAGCAGCTTCATGTTTTCCCCTCTGCTGTAAAAAACATTAGATATACTGAATTATTTCTTTGTGGTCATTTGTTTTGTTTTGTTGTTTTAATGTGTTGTTTCCTTTTTATGAAATTATAAATAAATAACACATCTTTTTGCTTTTAAGGTTATCAACTGGCAAACTGCACTTCATATTCCACCTCAGGCTAAATTGACTCCAGAGGCCTCTGACCTTATTATCAAACTCTGCCGAGGGCCAGAAGATCGTTTAGGCAAAAATGGTGCAGATGAAATAAAAGCTCATCCATTCTTCAAAACAATTGATTTTTCAAGCGATCTACGGCGACAGTCTGCTTTCTACATTCCCAAAATTGCTCATCCTACGGACACATCAAACTTTGATCCAGTTGATCCAGATAAATTATGGAGTGATGATGATAAGGAGGGGAACAGAAATGATACCCTTAATGGGTGGTACAAAAATGGAAAACATCCTGAACATGCTTTTTATGAGTTCACCTTCCGAAGGTTTTTTGATGACAATGGCTACCCATACAACAATCCAAAGCCCATTGAGTATGAGTATGGTAGTTCCCAAAACTCAGAACAACAGTCAGATGATGATGATGATGATGAACAGGCAGGTAGAGGAGTTCAGAGTCGTGATCTGGTTTATGTGTAGTAGAGGAATAAAGGTCAAAAATGAAATAATCCATTTTGGAGCTATAGCTTTTGAAAGGTCTCTTCCTTTAAGAGAATTGAAAGAAGATTGCTGGGATAATACATGCACGCTTTTTTTTTAAACACTAAAGAAAATGTTTCTTCATTTTCCCTCTCTGTACATTTTGTTTCCCCAGAATACAGGGAAATTCTTCTCAAAAATTAATTTATTCCAGTGATGTTAATTGTTTAATTTAGAAGAGATTTGATGTTAGGTAAAAAAATTACCACTTGAATATTTTTATTGGTCTTCTGTACTCTAAGTACTCAGAATAGGAAATAGTGATTTTTTTTTTTTTCCCTAAGATGATGCCTGGTATCTATTTGTACATGTATTGAATAATTTTAGAGAACAAATCTCTGCTTCAGAATTTTTAATCACAGTTTTTCCATGCATTGACTAAATATAAAACCTACTCTACACTAATAAAGTTCTCTGATACATCTCTGAAGAGAAAAAAAAAAGGCTGCTGTACCCTCACTTCTCACTGTATTTAGCCTTATTATTCACAGTGTTGAAAAAACAGCCACCTATCTGGTGAAAGGTTTCCAGCTGCTGTGGGAGTGGCCTACTTCTCAGCTTTGAAACAAGAAAGTGTCAGTCTTGGCTGTAGTATGTTCCTAAGATGATAAAGCATTAGAACTATTAGAACTATTTTATTAACTAATAATTGAATTTGATATTAGTAACACTGTGGCATATGACTGGTACTCTCAAAGCAGGACTGCTTACTCAGAAACAACTTGATTGTCTCCTGTCATCAGTTCTTCTATAGATATAAGAGGGAAAGAAGCTTTGGAAACAACAGTTTCTGAAATCTAGTTTAATTTTCTGACTACAACCAAACTGTAAAGTGTGTATAGTGCTGCTTTAGCTGGAATTTCTAATTTGAAAAATAAATTTTAGAATAGTGTCTTTATTATTAAATTTGAGATAGTAAGGGGAAAAGATTATAAATTATGACTTTTGAGACTTGTGGAGACCCATTTCCCTTGGCTGGAACAGTTTTCCTCCTGGTTGCACAGGCAGTGAGGAGAAGGGCTGTGCACAGGTCTGTCTGAGCTGGCAGTACAGTTTCAGTGCTCCGTCTTTCACAGCCTGGTTCAGTACAGAATTAGAAACTTACAGCTGTGGCTGGTGCCTTCTACATGACTGTTTCCATAATTTCCAGCAGCAGATGATCAGGTATCTCCTAGGGTCTCATGGTGGGAGGGTACTGAGCTTGTTGAGGTTATATGGAGCAGGGATGGGAGCATCACTCTAAGCAGCTTCACTAAGACAAGACCAGGAGTTAGAGTTGAGAGGCAGAAAGAATTACGTTATTGTGTCTATCCTTCTTTTTCCTAAAATTAACACAGTGATAAAAAAAATGCACTATTTTTAGTAAACATGTCTTTTAAAACATTTCTTCTTCCTTGGAATTGAATTCCAATGGATAATCTAGTAACATACGTGTAAGCATTACTGCTTTCCTAAATTATTGTTTGTGCCATTGCACTGGCATTGCAACTGTCTAAACATCAGGCAGTTGGTGTTCATAGCTGCTCTTGCAGCAAGCATCAGTTGCCAGTTTACTTTTCTCACCAAGCTGGTTTGTTTGCTTATGGCCATTTCTTTCTGTGCTGCAGTCCAGTGTCTCTCTTTGTGCCAGTGCAACTGTCTATAGTACTGTCCTAAATACTGGGTCAGCGAAGAAAGTGCTTGTTTTTTAGCATTTGGAGTCTACTTTCTTGTAAGTGTGGTCATTTGAGCAATCCAGTTTCTAGTGTGGTCCAAAAATGATTTATATTGTCATAACTGAGGAACTGCAGCAGGTTGGCAGTGAGGAAGCTTCTCAAACGTACTTTGTTGCAGAAGAAAATGTTTGTGGAAGTTGACCCCTCTACTGTGAAATGTTTATAATGGTTAGAAGATGGTTATGAGAAGTTGTTCTCTCAAACAAGTAGTTAGTTGCTTTCTATAATGAAAATGAGTTTGCAGCTTAATAAAACAATTCCCGTTCTGCCTTTTCCACAGCTGTTGAAATAGAGTAGCTTTTAAGGTTAATTACACTTAGCTTAAATATTATAAAATGGCTGCAGTGCATAACTACTCCATTTTATATATTATGTAAAAAAGGTTGCTTTTCATGTAAATAAACTTTAAAGATTGTCCTCCTTCATAGTAAGTATCCCAGTAAAACTGGTCTACTTGTCTTGGAGTAAAGAATAATATATTACTGGTTAAAGGTAATTTAATCAAGCCTGCCTCACCATTTTTGAAGTGTGCAGAGAAAATAATGTCAATTCATTAAACTGACTCTTAAAGTTGCTTTTTCATCTCTCTCCCCTGCCTGCACAATACTATGGAATATTCCTGTTTAATACTATTACTGATCTTAGGCAATTTAAAAATAATTTTTTAAAAGGATAAAAAAGTGTCCTGTAAAGGCATCATTGGTGTAAAAGGCAAAACCAATTGCTTTTATTAAAGGAAATTACTGATTCTTTTAAGGACATGTGCAAGTACTGAAATACTAAATACTCTCTTGCCTTTTCTAAACAAATACAGGAAGTGTTCACATCTTTAGAATGTGGTAGATGCTTCTGGCATTTTCTAATACCATGTTAGAAGTTGTAATATACCTTGTTTGAATTTTGCCATCTATATGCTGCAGTATTATATATTTCATAGCAAAAAGTGCAGTTTGTTACAGTGCAGGTTCTCATCTGAGAAAGGTAGTTACATATGAATATTGTCACAACTCTCCAGCACACTTTGCCTTACCCATGTTTTGAAACTTGATGTTTCATACATAGATTCAGAGTCTATTGAGATTCTTCATAGTTGCTGCTTAAAATATGGGTGTTTCACTGGTGACCTACAATGGGGATTGGTTTGTACAGGCAGTGGAGAAGAGAGGCTCCTAGCCAGCAGCTGTGGAATTCTAAAGTAACTTTTCGTTCAGGTTACTTTTACTTTGTAAAGCATGAAAACAAGTTTCTCTTTTATGTGCCCTTGTATACATATTAATTGTATTTATAAAATGTTCTATAATCCTGTAACTGTACTGTAAATACTATTTGATATTCAGTGGCATTCTATTCTCGGGCAGGCCCTCTTGCTGTATCTTTTCTATCCTCAATTTGTAATAGAATCTACAGAATATATGGCTAGAAAGTCTCTTTGAGACTGATGTATCTTCCGCTGTTGCAAAGCTGCGAGTGGGAATGATTTATTTAGACTCCTTTTAATATTGTTCAGCTGATAGGCAGTGCAGTGGATGGGTTCTTAGATGATGCTACTGTCACTGAAATACTATTAGACTTTGTTTCAGATGTTGTGGGTGTTTCAGATCAGACCTTTAAATCTGTTTGCTTTATTTCAGCCAAAGCAAAAAGATAATGAATTGGGTCAATGTCGTAGTAAAATGTTTGAATGCCTTCAGATGCTCATGATAAAGGCACTATTCAAGTTTACTGATTTATATATATCTATATAGAGATATATATAGACATATTCCATGTGTGTATATGTATATATAATGTCTTTTTTGTATTATAAGACTGTCAGTTCTTTTGGATTCTCCAATTAAATACATAGACCATCCCACAGTTCTGCTTAAGCGGATCATTCATTTATTCTGTGTCTAGCTGGTGAACTTAACAATCTCACATTATCTCACGGCCATAGTAAGTTATTCACTGGTCTTTTGAGTACTCTTTACTTGTCTTGATCATGACCTGTGCATCCGCTTTCGCCAGGTCTCTGCATCCCTGCAGTCCAGGGATGTGTCCTATGTGTGTGGCATGTGATCTCTAAATGCCCTTTGGTACATTTGGGATTATGGGGTGGTGGGTTGGACCATGATCTCCAAGTCCCCTGATGTTCATATGAAAAGAATGTGCATCTTTGCTGACTTTTCTAGTAGGTGCACTGGAGCATCCATCCCCTTTGTCCAGGAGTGCCAGGTTTCCAGTTTGTCAGTGCGATTCCTGAGTTACAGAAACTGTTTCTATTTTCTCAGAATTGGTTTCTGTAGTGTAACACTTGATGGAGTAAAAAACCCCACACTGAATCTCCATAGGAAGTGAAAATCCCATCCTTATTTTGGCTGTTCAAACACAAAATGTAAACACTAGTTGCCCAAATGCATTTATTTTTCTGTCCTTCTCCTTCACATCACTCTTCTACAAGTCCCCTTTATGCTGCAACAGCCCTACTGTTTAACAGTAAAATAGCACAAGTGTAACAGCATAAATGCTATTGTACTTGGCTGTCACCTCATGTTTGTAACCTGTTCTCAAAAGTATACATTTTGGTGTTCAAGAGTTCAATTTGTTGGTGTTCTTTCCATGTCCTCTGCTGCCTCTTTCATCAAAATAAGTACATTTTATGAATTACTATTATTTTTTATTTCTATGCATAAAGTATGCCTCATGAAGCTATTCCTTAAGGACTATGTATCACAGCTTTCATCTGTATCTGTCTTTATGAAAATCCCCTTATCTAAGTGCACATCTCAAAGTGATAATGCAGAAATTCGTGTGTTATTGGAGAGACTGAATTATATCCTAATTCTTCTACATTTGGGGAGGGGGTTGTGGAAGTACAGCACCATTTTTTATGCATTAGCCCACCTACAAAGGGGAGAAGGGAACTTCCTCCAGCTCTCATCAACCAAGTGATGTGATACACTTAAGTTTAAAAACTCATCAGCAGCTTTCTGTGTCTTTACCGCTGAAGTAATGTAGGAATTATTGTTTTAAATGTAGTCACTCGTTAAAGGGATAGGCTAAAATTGCCAGTTTAAGAATGGGTAGAAATATAAGACCAAGACGAGTAAGAATGGATGTGATACACTTAATTAAAGGATGGCATATTGCTGTGGGGGTTTGGAGTTCACCCTGAAGGACTATCATAAACCTCCTGCATTGTGCCCAACCTTTAGATCCTATTTGTTGCTAAGCAGCAGAGTCTATTTAGACAGGTGACGAGGTACTGCTCCATCACGGACACTCAAGGGCAATTTCCTGGCCTGACTCCGCCGGCAGCAGGTTTTCCTCAGCATCCTCAGATGCGTTTTCTTCCCCAGAACAACACCATCTGTGAGAGTCTGAAGAGGTGCAGACAAGTCACAAGCAAAGAACACGTAGATAAAAGTGGGTGCGTGCTATTCCCTCGGCAAAACTCACATTTGTGAGTTACGGAAAGGAAACAACCGAAGGAAGCCCCTCGAGCGCCGCGGCGGGATCTCAGGTGGGTGCAGCGGAGCGGATGCACCCGCGCTGGTTACCTTCGAGTGATGAAGGCAGAGAGATGTTCTCGCACAGGCATTGGTGGTTCAGTGGTAGAATTCTCGCCTGCCACGCGGGAGGCCCGGGTTCGATTCCCGGCCAATGCAGCTGCTCTTTTCTTGCTTGGTTTCTCTCCCGCAGTTTTTAATTTTAGTTATTTTTTCGCTACTCCTTAAGATTTTAAACCAAACCAGCTCTTCGCTTTTAGTAATAACGCTCAAACAGACACCAACTCCTTGTTGGCCCAGCTAGGCAAAGCTTCTCCGCCGTCCCACCAGGCTGGAAGTGACGCAGCCGGATTTGCCTTCAAAAATTGCCGGCGGCGGCGGCGGGAGGAGGCGGCGGGCAGGGCCGGGGCGGGGCCAGCGCTGCTGCAGGAGGAAGGGGGCGGAAGAAGTGAAGGGGTCGTGGCAGCTGCCGCCGTCGCGGGTGCGAGCTGTGGAGAGGAGTAAGTGAGTGACAGGGGCCCGCCGTGTCCGCCCCGGGCCCGTCTGTCCGTGCGGCCCGGGGAGGGGGGCGATGGCCGCGCCGCGCCGCGCCTGGCGGGGCCGCCCCGAGGGCTCCCGGGCACGGGCGGACTCCGGCTGCTCTGCCCCGGGGCCGGAGGGCGAGGGGTCGCGGTGGTTGTGTCGCGACAGCCGTGACCACGACCACGGAGCTCGACAGTCTCGTTATGTCCGGGCTGTGGCTCACACGTGCTCGGCGCCGTCGGGGGCTGCCGCTGCCCGCAGGTGTGCGGCCGGCGCTCCCGGCCCCGCAGCGCGCCCGGGCGGGCTGCCGGGGCTGCCGGCACTGGCCAGGCACCGAGCTCCGCTTCCTGCTTCTCCTTTCACCGTCCACCTGCTTTGTTGGGTTTGGGGTTTTTTGTTAATGTGCGGTAATATGCGATAATGCAAGTTTTCTCTCCAGACAGAGAGGAGCTGCGGGCAGCAATTCCAGATATCTGTTCAGCCGCGGACTCTAAACTTCCAGAGAAATTTGCTAATTTTAACATTGATCATCAAAAAGCATGCCAGCTCCCATGAAGTGGGGAGTAAGTAGCGTGTTTAATAAAGCCTTTTGAAAGGCTTAGCCTGGAAAACATAAAATCATCCGCAACCGGTGTTTGGGGCTATTATTGGGGCAAACTACCTAGTGATTAGGGCTTTTTTTTGTTTGTTTGCTCTTTTTGTTTGTTTTTTGGGGTTTTGGGGGTTTTTTGCACAAACAGCCAGGCATGGTTACATTTGTGGCTACTGGTGGTTCTTTTGCTACCGTTACTGTTAAATACAGCAACTGGATAAGAACCATTTTGTTTAGTATCCAGTAAGTTTGGCAACTCTTCTTCCCAAGTAATCAACACAGTCATTTGTTGTTACCAAATATTGCTGGCCATGGATGTTATGAAGAAGAGTATAAAAGGTGGAAGGGAGTTCAGATGTGATGCAGGCCATCATGTCTTCAGTAAAAATGGATTCCTGAAAGCTGTTACTTTGGGATGTTTTTTTTCTCATCTGTCTTGCCAAGAGAACTTCACAGATATTACAGGGTTGCTTTGATGTCAAAGCCTGTATAGCAGGCTGAAATAATGGAAACATGTGCGCTCTGCCAAAATTCAGGCTCTGGCTTAGTCCAGACGTAAAGGTTGGAGCGAAGAACTCCTTGGAAGTATTTTCCATGTATAGCTTGTGCTGTTCTTCAAGTCAGCAGGTCCACCACAGTAATTGATACACTCCAATGTTAATCTTTACTTTTAATATCTGCATATCGATCTCTTGTTTTGTTTTTTAAAGTTTGGGGACTTCTTTGTGTTACAGGATTGTTGCAGTGTTCAGTTACAGTTTCCTGGTTTCTGATGTATAACTGTGAGCAGAAATTACTTACAGTCATTCCTTATGATGATTTCTTGAAGTCATTATGGAAAACATGAAGTATCCCCAGTGTTTTCTTGATAATGGTCAGGCAGTTATCTGTTAAATGAAATACAAAAATAAGTTCCAAAACCTCATTCTCACAGGCTGTAGGGATCTTGAACTTTTGTTAGGTTCAAGCCTCGCTGGACTTGGCTGTTCTGTACTCTAGAAATATTTTAGGTCCTTGGAGCAAATGATAAAATGTATTTTGTTACTAGAGATGGGTTAGTTTCAGGGAACCTTATATACTCACGGCTGGTGTGAAGAGTGATTGTTCTTGTTGTGAAGTGTGTGTTTGTACACAGTGAAGAATTAAAATGGCAAGACAAAGTGCTTAGGTTGTTTTCCTTATATCCTGTTCACTGTAAACTTTATGAGGTCTTTACTGTTTCAGCAGCTGTTGGAACATAGATAATGCACTGGTCATGATTCATGGAAAGGTTGTGGCTGATAAGTGCAGACCTGCTGCTTTGACATCCTGTTACGTGATAGCACCAAGTATTTGTAAACACATGTGCTAATTGCTAAGTATTTGTAAATACTTTAAAAATTATTAAATATTGCAGGATTAGTTTTTTGAGAGTTTTAATCCCTTCAGTTCTGGTTTAAGTCTAGATTTGTGTGTACTCATGCCTCTCCCATGTCCTACACCCTGCTGAGCTGCCCAAGTATATTGTGACCTTCTGCTGCAAACTTCAGTCTCCTTTCAGATTAGTACTCTAACTCTTCTTTTTGCCCCTTAGAACTGCTTCAGCATCTTCAGTTACAGGTGCAGCAGACCCATGGACTCTCCTTAGTGTATTAGCTCTGACACTGCCTGAAGTCAAGTGGCAGCAGCAGTGCTGTATCCAGACATAAGCAGAGCCAGTAGCTTTTTCTGCCTCACTTGTACTCAAGAGCCTTGTATTTGGAAGCCACTTCAAGCTCTTATGCTCTTATGAGTCAAGGTGAAGCAACAAATTAAATTAGTTTTCTTGTTTAAACTAACTTATCTTGCATTTTCAATACCACTCATGAAACAGGTAGATTCCAATAGCATTATAAACTTGAGTGAGCACCTTTTTTCTTTTTTTTCTTCACGAGTTGCTAGCTCATTCTGCTTACACGTCTGCTTCTACTTTCTGTCCTTACTTTCTCTGCCTTTTCTAACCTGAAAAATGGCATTTACTGTCTTATGATGTGCAGTGTCATGCTTTTGGTCCCAGGCTTTCATATCTTTTTGGCTTAGCCTCTTTAGTTTTGGGTTTGGTTTTTCTTTTAATTCTAGTTATTTTCACATTTCCAGATGAAAACTATTCTTACAAACTTTTTTTTTCTTTTTCTGACTACATAGAGTTGTTGTCCTGCTTGGATTGCCTTACAGCATTCAGTGAAAAAGAGTTACCTATGACTTCTCTCTGTATTTAAAAGTCTAGTTTGGTTTTAGTAACTTGCTATTACTTGATTTTTAAAATGTCTATTAGCATCTTGCTCAACTTGTGGTTTAGTAGTGTTAGTCATCGGTTTGAATTCTCAGGACAGGCAAACAGGTGTATCTGGAAGGATGAGCAGGAGTGGAAAAGCTTGCTCCTAAATGTAGCAGGGAAAACTGTGGTAACGTCTGTGTGATGGTCCATACAGCAGCTGACAAATATCTTCAGGCTCATTCTCCTGAGGTTAAAACCAACAAAACTCCCAAGCCAAACTGTCTCCAAAGCCCAATTAGCCCCGGATATGTCAGTCTTTGTAGTGGGTGGTCACATTAACTGTATCAGCTTGTAGACATCATGGCCAGCTGGGTGAGCCTCTGGCTGGAGTGAGTTACAAGGTGTAGGTTCTGTGGTAGCAGCTTTCCAAGCTCACCCCCACGGGTCCCCTCTGCAGGGGTGGGTGTGGGCTCAGAGGCCTGTCTTCAGCTCCCCTGCTGCCAGAATTTTGCTGTTTTGGACTGAAAATCTTGACAGCAGCTATCTGCTCCAAGGGAAGCTGGGGAAGGAAGCAAAAAAGAAGAGGATGTTGGCTCAGGAATGCCTGAGCTGTGTGTCTGTGCATAAAACTACTTGGGACGGGGACAGAAAAAGGAGTGAGATCCCTAAAATATTTGATTTGTACTTATTAGCCCCTCTTTACAAGGGCTCACATTTTAGCAATAGGTTAGCAGGTGTGTGCAAAGTGTGGCTTCTGAAACCTCTGATAATGTGTCTGAACTCAACCCTGACCTGGTCTTGAAATATATTCAGTCTTAAGTCTGTTTATTGCGCATGTGAATTTAGTGCCTCTTACATTCTTTAAATAGTTGATCTGTATCAAGTGTGCTTCATCCCAAGGCTTAGCTGGAACTGCTTGTCTGCAGTTGCTTCTTCCTGGCACTGGGTACAGGTGCCAAAATGAGAGCAGGATGATTCTCTTGCAGGAGTGTTTTTTTGCTGATTTTAATGTTTGCAGTGCCTGGTTAGGAAATTAGAAGGAGAGTGGGGAAATTCTTGGTGTGTAGGAGACAAGAAAAGCAGAGACAGCACAAGTATCTTAGAGAAGAAAGGGATCAGGTGTATAAGACACTGACAATAATATGGGACTACTGCTCTATGGACAGTGGCACTGTAAAGAATGAGTCTACTTCTACTGCTTCTACTGTATTTGTATAAATAATACTTCTGTGCTATTGTAATCTAAAAGCACAGATTCTGCTAGTGGTACAAAGTGGAAGTAGTGACAGTCTGTGATGTTTGCTCCGAAAAACCACAACCAACCACCACTGGCAGGGAAAAATAGCATGGTTTGAACAATATGTTAAACAAAATAGGTAGTTACACATTAAATGTTTAATTGTGGCTTCTGCTTACCTTTCAGCGATAACTTAAACAGCCTCAATGTTTTTCAGGAATTTCTTTTTAAGTGTAAGAGTGAAGGTGATAGGAAAGTGCAAGCTGGGCATGGAAGGTGGATATGTTTCAAAGAAACGTTAAATAAAATTGAAGAATTGTAAAATCAAACTAATGGAAGAATAGTGTTTTCCACAAGGCAGAACTCAGACTGTCAAAACTTATATGTATGGAATGTTAAGGCAGAAAAAATTAACAAAACATAATGCATTAGGACGAAGGGCTTTCATTTATTGCTTGTTTTGTGTTTTTTGTGGTTTTTCGTAGACCCCACAACACAGTAAAATACCAATTTATCTTACAGCATAATAAAGAAGTAAGGAGAGTATGCATTTGTGACTTGCAATAGTGCATTTAAATCTGCATATCTTACATGGACTTTTTGAAAGAATCTCCATGGCAGGAAAAAAAGCTGTGACGTGAAAAGTTTAATTTCTAGTAATAGAACATCAGTCATCTTTTTATATGGATGACATTAATTTTAGGCCTATTTTTCCTAACCAGTATTTTTCTGCTTCTATATTTTGATATGCCAAATGAGGTAAAAAGTATATGAAAATACTTGCAAAAAATTGTTCCACTACTGGGTTGGTTTTCTTACTTCCTTAATATTTCCTACTTTTTTCCAGCTTCATGTTGAACATGAGCCTTGTTATGATCATTGAGAATGTGAAGTTGGCCCGTGAATATGCCTTACTGGGAAATTATGACTCTGCAATGGTCTACTACCAGGGAGTTCTTGACCAAATGAATAAGTATCTGTACTCTGTGAGAGATACCTATCTGCAACAGAAATGGCAGCAGGTAAATAGCACTTTTCTGGGACATTTTCAGGGAAAAGCATTGAAGTAGCAAGAATTACCTATCTTATTGTAAACAAACATATAAAAATACCTCATTCTCTCATAAACTGGTGTTATCTATAGGCTTCTTTTTTGTTATATAGACTTATTTAAGTCATCTTTATGACTTCTTTGTCTGTCAGTCAATGGAATGTGCTGTGCACTGTCTGCCTTGCCAGCTACTTGCTAATGAGTACCCTTGTTATGCTGAAGATTTTTAGTCTGTTATCATTTGGGTCTTATTTCCCTCAATGTTTTAGTGGGACTAAGGTCCTTAATAGCAAGTGAGTTGTTAATTTGTCCTCAACAAAAACATCTTTTTTTTTCCATCGATATTCTGTCTATTAGGTTGATGCTTTTGATTGATATTTAGTCTGTTAGGTTCTGTCATACCGGTTTAATCTGCAAAATTTGTCAAAAGTCTCTTTGATGTTAAGTCCAAAATCTCTTCATTTGTTCTTTAAATGTGCTGAGGAAGACAGTAAAACCTCCTTAATATCTCATGTGTGTAATTCTTGTTTATTGAAGTAGAATTAGGTAGCTCATTAAACCCTGTGGAATCCATCCAGGCCTTACATGGGCTTGAACAGAGGACTGTTACAAACTTATTTCCAATGTGCTTAATCTAGCCTTTTTTTTTTTTTTAATCAGGTTTGGCAGGAGATAAGTGTGGAAGCTAAGCATGTGAAAGATATAATGAAAACACTTGAGAGTTTTAAACTAGACAATACTCCATTGAAAGCCTCACAACAAGAATTACCAGCTCATGATGCAGAAGTCTGGTCTTTGCCAGTACCTGCTGAACGTAGGTAAGAGGAAACCTGAAGACCTAAATTAATATTTATCAGGACAAAGTGTGCTTTGACTTCAGCCTGTTGCGGTGTAGTTTTTGTTCTTGAACTTGGATGTGTAACACTTGCACCAGCAGCTTGACACCGTTTGTGGTGAAGGAGGTGTCATTTTGAGGCAGCCTAATCCAGAATGTTCTGGGGGTTTTATCTTACATAGGCCTGGCTAATGTCAAGCCTCTTCCCCCACACACCCACACACTGTTGACCGAGTTGTTTGATTTTTAGTTTTGAGTTTTTATTTCACTTTTGTCTTTGTTGGCATTAATAAGCCGGTTCAGGATGCTGAAGACATTGTTCTGTGTGTCTAGTGGTTTTTTGTTTGGCTTTTTTTCCCTTTTTTTTGTGAGTAGCTATCTGACCTGGTTCACTGGAGGTTCTAACACATGCCAGGGTTAGCATGAAGGAGAGAACAGGAGTAGCTGCAAAACAGACACAGAACTGTGCATTTTAACAGAAAGTGGCTGTCAGAATACTTTAGCTGTATTGTCAAATTATTGTTTGAGGCTTTGAACTCACCAGCATTTTCTCTCAGAGAGGTACCTTCAGTCTTTGTGGGTACGTTTTAATGTTTATTTTTAAAATTGATTTATTTTAAGCCTGCCTTCTGAAAGAAATGGGTCTTGTGTGATCATACTATTTCTGTATACCTCATTTAATAACTTTGGAATATTCCTAGCGAAATTCATTCAAATGTTATAAAGGGATAAAGTCTGAGAGGTAGAACTTTCCTAATGTTTTGAGGGTTTCTAGAGAAGATACACAAACTCATGTTTATAAAAAGGAGAGGTCTTGAGAGAACTCTTCCTGTTCCATTTATCTTGCCAGCTGCTGAAGTATTGAATTGTGGCAATATGAAAAGGCCACAGTGAAAACTTGGGCCGTGTTGCATCGATTCCCATCTTGAGATAGCAGTACTCATAAACTGAGGTGGAAATTAGACGTGGAATCACACTGTTTATTTTGAGCTTTGGGGTGGAATTCATAGGTGTTCATAAGTATAAGTTGGTAAAAACTCCATTTGGAGAATGAAAATACTCCTAACACTTATGGTCTTACCATCAGCATATTCCTGTAGCATAATATGCATTTCATCCTGAAGAGATCTGTAGTGTTCTGACAAACTTGCTGCTGTGAATCAATTAAAGACAATTTCTGTGATGGTATTGTGTGAAGGATCCTAACACATCTTAAATGATGCATCAAAACACATCATTTAGTTTCAGTAAATGCTCTCCAAGTCAGAGACTTAGATTTTCTGTTCTCTGGACATATCCCTGAACTTAAACTTGGCTGGTAGCTTATTAATGCTGGAGTTTTAGGGACGCCCATGGAAAAAGTGTATCTGGAAAAAGAGTAATGGACTTGTGTGGGAAAGAAACTGAATTTTAAAAAAAAGAAATGCATTATACCAGTCACAATACTGGTTTATTCGTAGGTATTTCTCGAAGTAGTTTCTTTTCCAACAACTGGAGGCCACACATACATGTTTTCTTTCAAAGGAAGTGAGAGCAAAAGGAAATGAAAGTAAAATTGTTGTTACTAGAAAAGCTTTACATTTCTTTGTGTAGAGAAGTCAGGAGCGTGGTGATAAGGAGAATTTTTTTGTTTGTTAATTTTTTCTAAGCTCCATATTACTTTTACTGATGAAATATGTGGAGCAAGGCACTTACTTTAAGCGAGTGGACCCTGAGCTTGTGGCAAAGGGAAAATGGATTTTTGGTGACTATCTAAAAATATCTGTCTTGGACATACAGCTGTTCCTGACACATAGATTTTTAGCTTGAGCAAAATGGCTTTTCTGTTTGTAACCAGTTGATTTGGTTATGTAGTGCTCACCAGTGACTTTACACTGAGGCTTTTTGCATATGTTACAACTAATTAGACCTTCGCCAGGACCCAGGAAGCGTCAGTCTGCTCCCTGCAGTGATTGCAGAGGTCACAATAATCGTGTAAGTGCAGCTGTCAGAGGCTCTCACCGTCCATCCTCTCGAAATCCCAACGATAAAGGGAAGGCAGTCCGCAGCCGGGAAAAAAAGGATCAACAAAATAAAGGAAAAGAGGAAAAGGTAACCTTGCAAATAACTTCACGGAGTTGTGAAACTCAGTCATGCTTTCTTACTACTGAGTAAATAAATATATACTCAGTATACTGAGTATAAAATGACATGCCTATGAAATGTTTTGTATGTTTATGTCAGCGGCTGAATTGAGTCTCACCTTGTAAGGCATCTTTGCTTTGTACACACTGCTGGTTATGGATTAATTAAAATCAAACAATTGCTCTGGAAAATTGGGATCTGGTAAATATATCTGAAGGTGGGTGCCAAGAAGATGTTTCCAAGCTCTTCTTGGTGGTGCCAAGCAGTGGGACAAGAGGCAAAGGGCAGAAATGCATAGGAAGTTCCACCTGAGCATGAGGAAGAACTTCTTTACTGTGCAGGTGATGGAGCACTGGAACAGGTTGTCCAGAGAGGTCATGGAGTCTCCCTCACTGGAGATACTCAAGAGCCATCTGGACACAATCCTGTGCCATGTGCTCTGGGACAGCCCTGCTGGAGCAGGGAGGTTGGACCAGATGACCCACTGCGGTCCCTTCCGACCTGAACCATTCAGTGATTCTGTGATGTGTTTACTGCAATGTGAAGGCAGTTGTTTAAAATTATACCACTGAATTTCTGAAATAGAGCCTGGTGGAACCCATTCAAATGGGACATGTTTGTAGCTTAATTGCTTTGAGTATAATTTAAACCAAGATTGACTTGCCTCTTCCAAAACATTTCAAGATTTACTTAATCTTTAAAGGACACCGTTGTCTTTTTTTTTTTTTTTTTTTTTTGAGATCTGTTGCTAGCTCCCTACTCTCTTTAGTTTTAAACAAACAAAACCCCAGTATACTTGAACTATGACCTGTTCTTGGCAATCAGAGTGCTTTAATTTTTGCTTTGTACTCTGGTCTCCATAAATTTAGCTGATGACCAAGGTAAGAGACCATACAGGAAGCAGTAGATTCATAGTTTTCCAGGGTCTAAATAAATCATATATCCATGTAATAGTTTGTTAGCTTCAGCAACCTTAAGTTGTGGTAAGGTGTTATG
This sequence comes from Orthonyx spaldingii, assembly GCA_013397795.1. Lineage (NCBI taxonomy): Eukaryota > Metazoa > Chordata > Aves > Passeriformes > Orthonychidae > Orthonyx > Orthonyx spaldingii. The sequence continues at coordinate 522,118 of VZTJ01005702.1, read as the reverse complement.
GTCTCTGGAGATAATATAATCTACAAGGGTGGAATTGTTTAGCTGTGTAAGGTACTACTGCTATTAGGAGCTAAATTATATTGTCTTTGAGCGATAATCCTCTCTCCATCAGAATATACTCACAGAGAGACAGGATAGGTCTCTTTTTCTCTGTTACAGTTGTTGTGTCATCACCAGTGCTTGCTGTTAAATGTATAAAACCAGGGTATGTCTAGTGCATTTTATTTCCCTTCAGTTGCATGGTCTCTGCTGTTTGAGCCCTTTCAACTGTGTAGCTTCTTTGCTTCAACTCTGCTGCAGAGCTGCTTCTCTGCTGTTCAAGTCCATGCTTCTGTATCAGTTCATTAGCTCTGGTTTTACCCCTGTGGTCTCCCTGCGGATCACCATTGCTCATTCCACATATGGAAATCATGTTTAATTTTTTTTTTGTGTCCCACATACATGGCATATTTATGACACTTAGAGAATTTGCGATAATTCTCGGTGTGACTCTTACGCATAATTTCTCCCTACCCAGCCATTGTCTCAGATAGTTTTAGGTTTCCTGGGAGAAGAGGCAGAAACTATTACACTGGGATAGGTGAATGCAGTTTTACTAAGGTACCACAGCAAAAAAACTGCATCAGTACAATATGCTGGCTTTGGGGAGAAGGAAATTGAACCAGGGCAGTACAGAAATCTGGGTGAAACACACAGATCCATCCTGCAGTGCAGCTGTAAGATGGATGCTTCATAATTTTCATGCTTGTTTATGTTGTCACCTTCTAAAAATATGATGCTGTTGTGGACTTGTGATAAAAATTCATTAGTAGCATAACCATTGTTACGTATTTATATTGTTATATCCCCTATATATAGAACAAATCCACATCTGAGATTTCGGAGTCTGAACCAAAGAAATTTGATAGTACTGGATATGACAAAGATTTAGTAGAAGCTTTGGAAAGAGATATAATTTCTCAGAATCCCAACATTCGATGGTAAGTAAGAGTACTGCTGCTAGTCTCTTGAGTTGTTTCGATTTCCTCGTAAATGATATGACAAGAATTAAGTATTTTAACAGATACTTACATATAAAAAGTACGTACACATTTTCCTTATTGCCTTTAAAAAGGCAACTAAACTTCTCATGTAGTTGAATACTTCTAGAGCTCTTTTTTTTTTTTTTCCACACATAGATTCACAGAATAGTTTGGGCTGGATGGGACCTTTAAAGATCAGCTAAAGCAGTCCCCTGCCATGGGCAGGGATGTCTTTCGATCAGGTTGCCTAAAGTCCTGTCCAGCGTGGCCATACAAAGCTCCTCAAAATTTTCTGAGTCCTAAAATCAATTTTTGAGATACTTTTTTGCAGTGTAAAAGTTTTTAATATCTGTCAGCATCTCTTCATTTGAAAATCTATTTTGCTACTCTGGGGTATATCAAAACCGAAAAGTGATTAACAAAGAAGTTCTATCAATATAGGAACCCTTTGAAATGTTGCTGGATGTGATGTGGCCACTAGTATAAAATATAATCCTGTGCCAGTACCTTTACATAAATGTGTTAAATATTAAACCTTATACAAAGGTTGGTTTGTGTTTCGAGTGTTTCCAAGCTTAGGTGGTTTTGTGAGGATTAAATGAGCAAAAATCTTCTGGCAAATAAAGTAGGCTTTAGAAAAAACTGAACAGTCCCACAAAATACTTCATGTGCATGCAACTGTCATGAATTTCAGTTTAATATTTAAATATGTTTCAGTTTTTATATTGAATCTTAAATTATGACTTCGGATTTGAAACTAATTCTTCATATAGATGTGTTTTGAAACCAAAATGTTACTTGGGCACATGCTGATAAGAGGAATGCCCTGAGAGTTACCCTCAAGGAAATAAGACCAGCCTATAAGGTATCTAAGAATTAATACATTTGTAACTCTGAAAAAGAATTCTAAAAACTCTGTTTAATTCCACTCCTTATACTAGTCTTCAGCAAATTGTTCTTTATAACAATGAAGGATAGTATTTAAGTTTCAGGGACATCTCAACAAAAGAAGAAAGCAGTTAGCCTAAGTTACACCAACTTGCTTTATTCTACTTGTCTTTCTGTAAATACTGACATTCGTGCTCTAGTGAAGTAGCTTTTTTTGCTTTTGCATCCAGCTCGAGTCTGCTAACCAGATGTCAATTGTAGCTGTTACAGGCTTTTGCCATTAGAACGTAAATAATTCAGGAAAATGTACTGGATTTATGGGAGCGCCAGTGTGTTAACAAGTTTAATTGTGAGGTTTTTTGAGCTGTGGACTGATGGTTTTGCATGCTGTCTGAGTCTGTCAAACAACTTTCTCTTTCTTGTCAGGGATGACATTGCTGATTTAGTAGAAGCCAAAAAGCTGCTTAAGGAAGCTGTAGTTTTACCAATGTGGATGCCAGAGTTTTTTAAGGGGATTAGAAGACCATGGAAGGTATGAAAAGATCTGCTACTGCGATCATAAGTAGGATTTTGAGATTGGATCTTGTCAGAACAAGAAATTTAAAATGTTTTGCAGTTTAAATAAACTCATTCCGCATTTTGTTAACAAAATTTATGGTAAATAATAACAACAAAATAAAGATGTCAGCCAGATCCATGCACTGTCTTCAGCTACGTGTTTGTGAGTAACCAATAGTATTTGTTACTTGTAAGCAATAGTATTCATTGCTTACCTTTGAATAACTTTTCAAGGCAAAGTGTACATCCAGTGTTTTGCTATTACACTATTAAACAAACTGTAAAATTCTCTGTTTTGATTCTTGTCCTAAAAGTGGTTCTTTTTTGATTTTAATAGGGTGTGCTGATGGTTGGTCCTCCTGGTACTGGAAAGACCCTCCTAGCAAAAGCTGTAGCCACTGAATGCAAGACGACTTTTTTCAATGTTTCTTCTTCCACACTTACCTCAAAATACAGAGGAGAATCTGAGAAACTTGTTCGTCTGCTGTTTGAAATGGTGATTTAAGTTTCTGAACATGAACAGTGAGATAATGAAGTAGAATCACCTCTGGAAAAGTGAAACCTTGCCAAGGTTTCGAACTCATAGCATACATAAACAGCTCTCCAAGCTTCAGATGCTGTAGGCCTTTCTGATTTGCCCGTTTGCATTTCAAGATTATTCCAAAATAGATTTATAAAAGCTGAAAAATTAGGTCGTCTTTTATTTTCAGGGTTAGCTCACTATGTTAGAGGTAGCTCATTATAAGCTGTTGAGAGCTGCAGAACATATTGAATGTAAATCTGGGGATGGAATTAATTGCTTTCTGGATGAGAACCCTATTTAGGTTGTGTATTTTGGTTTTTTTGTGGCTTTTTGTTTGCGGCTAAAAGAAGTGGCTTTTGAAACTGTAGTTGGCTTCAGAGCACATAATACTTAAAATGGGCTCAGAAAGTAGTTGCCTTTTTTTGCCATGTGTTACCAGCTTTGTATGCAGTGTTTGCTAGGGTGCCCAGTACTGAAGGGGACAGCAGAGTTCAATTACAGTAATCAGGAAAGTCAGGAAGTAAAAGATCCTTTACGTTATAGTTTGCTAGACGTGATACCAGCTCATTTAGTGTGATCAGGTCAAAAATGCAGATAGCACAGGGAACAGCATCTCAACTGCTCTAAGACAATAACTTTTATTATCCTGGATCCTTCTCTTTAAATGCTCTTGTTTTCAAAAAGGTCAGTTATTTTGCAGTTGACCTATCTCTTGGACAGGTTCCATGTCATGGTGTCCCAGCTTAACATTCATCCTGGCTTTAATTGAAATCTTACTCAAGCATGCTGTGATGACTTCCACAGTTAAAAATGTTACTCCGAATGTGAAAAACTGCCTGTAGCTTATTAAATGTTTTTTTATAGCCCTAACAAATACAGGACTTTGCCAAAAGCTCTTCTATTCAAATGCTCTGAATGAATGCACAGCTGCTCTCTATCTGAGTGCTGGGGTCCAAGGGAGGGAAAGGTGGGGATTGATACTTAAGAGCTGATGGAATGGGGTAAATACATCATTACTCAGCTCTGAATATGCTGCTACTTCTTAAATGGGAGTAGACTGCCATTTCAGCTTCTGCTTTATCTTTTGCTTTCTTCAGGCTCGATTTTATGCCCCGACAACCATATTTATTGATGAGATAGACTCCATCTGTAGCCGCAGGGGCACTTCGGAGGAGCATGAAGCCAGCCGGCGTGTGAAGGCAGAACTGCTAGTTCAAATGGATGGTAAATAACCTGATTACTGGGAACTGCTGGACTGGAGGAAAGTTGATGGACAAAAAAAAAAATCCTTCAAAACTTCATTCTTCAGAAGCAGTTTTTCAAAAGCCTTACATGAAATTGGGGTTAAAAGCTACAAGTGATATTATTGAACAATCTTTTGGCTTCTGAGCTCTGACCTTGTGTTAGTGACCCAGAATAAGGAAGATTCAGTGGAAAATACAAGATTTCAAAAGAGCAGCAGAAAAAAATCTGCTTCTCTCAGTCTTTGCCTAGCATAGCACTCACTTCTTTAAAATTAAGAAAAAGTGGTTCAAAAGAACTGTTGCCTGTTCCAATATAAACTTCAAAGGCAGCATTACACTTAATGTCTTTGGGATCTCTTTTTCTCTTAAAAATAGAAATAAAAAGTGAAGATCTTCTGTTTCATAGAAGTGATTGGAAGAGTTTTCATTTTAAAACAGTGAGTTCACTACAGATATGTGGCTAATAGTTCACAATTCAGCAAAGTTCAAAAGTAGGTAACTGCGCAAAGTTGCTATAGAGGCATCCTTTTTATATTCTGGTGAGCAGGGAGAAGGAAAGGAACTACTGAAAAGTGCTAATCTATGGACTGATTTGTGATAGAATTCCATTAGTCAGAAGATTTACATACTTATTTCTCCTTCTCTGATGTTGGTATCCTTTTATTTTTGTCTTTAAAGAGCAGCAGAGCTGTAATACTGTTCTCATATCAAGTATGTACATAATCTGATTTTATTAGTAACAACTATTTGAATCCTTTTACTTAGGCACTCATAAATAGTGTTTTATATGCAGATTCTCAGACAGACTAGGTACAATGGCTATCCCACAGCCCAGTCCTGTTGTACTAAGCAAAAACAGTAGATACAGAGAGTATCAACTTTAACAAAATTACCTTCTTCCTATTGTAGCAGATACATAGTATTTAGAAACTGAGGTGTTCTATATGTCTCTGAGAAGTTATGATTTAGTCTACTAAATTTAAGCATTCAGTTCAGCAATTTGTACCGTCCACGTGTACATATGAAACCTTTGGCCTGAATTCAGAAGTGAAGACAACTTGTAGGGATGTCATGCTGCTTTTGTGTGGCTGTTGATGAATATTGGAGGGAATGTCTGTTTTTTGGTGTGATGATGGTGTTGGGAGTTGTTTTGTTTCCTAATGTGCTGTTACAAGATGTTGAGATGAAAATTGAAGCCGTGTTGTGGCAGAAGTACAAACAACCCTGCTGTAAAACCATTCTAGCCATGATAGAGAGGAACTTCCTGGTCTGAGCAGTGGCCTATGCCCCTGCTCCTGTTTAAACCAAGCTTTCATTTATGCTTGCAGGCTGTCATAGAGATGAAAAAGCAAACTCTGTTGTGCTTGGTGATTCTGTTACACTTGGGTTCATTAAAGTGCAATGGAGTAGCTGCTTTAATACTACAGAACTGTTCTCTTTGTACATGAAATTTCAGAAGACGTATGTATATTTTATCTCCTCTTTTCTAAATTACAGGTGTTGGGGGGGCTACTGAAAATGATGATCCTTCTAAGATGGTCATGGTACTTGCTGCTACTAATTTTCCTTGGGATATTGATGAAGCCCTAAGACGGAGACTAGAAAAGAGAATTTATATTCCTTTGCCATCAGGTATGAAGAATTGGAGAGAAGGGTGGTTAAAAATTCTAAAGTCTAAACTTTATCAGTATTCCTTTAGTTTTGATCACTTGGTTTAAAAATGTACTTGATACATATATGCAAATTCACTTACGGATTCAGGACCAGGTTAAATCTAAACGTGAACATCTACTCTTGTAGCAAGTACAGTGTCCTTTTTCTCATTTTTCCATCTTATCCTCCTTCAATTTATTGTTTATCTTCAGAAAGCAAATTGTACTGACTCAATTTTAATTTCTCTAATTAGCCAAAGGTAGAGAGGAACTACTAAAAATAAATCTGCGAGAGCTGGAACTGGCTGACGATGTTGACCTTGCAAACATAGCTGAGAAAATGGAGGGTTACTCAGGTGCAGACATTACCAACGTATGCAGGTAAGCTGACATTGCACCATTTGTGTTAATACTGCTGCAAACTCTGGGGAAACTGTTTGTAAGGTAACCAGTTTACATGATTAAAGTTATTGGATAAAAATGGGCTATAACTTGTCTTATGTATGGCTAAAAGGTGAAATACTGCATTAATATTTACCTAAATTTCCATTTGAAGAGTAGTTGCAACCTAGTAATCTAATAAGCTGTGATTTAGGTAAAATTCCACCTTCTTTCATGTAGACTAAATTCCATGCATGAGGAATATCCAGAGGATGGTAGAGTTGCGGTCATTCTGCTGGGGCTATATGGCTTTTGCAGAAATCCATGTGTAAGAGGCAACAGTGATAGAGGCCAGAATAACTAAAGTAAAAGCATGGAGTTTTATTCCTTCATGACAGGGAGAAGGTGTAGAGTCTTGTGTGATGGTACAAGAGCTGTGTATTCAGCACATTGGTTTTTGTGATGAGACTGGCTAAAGTTTTCTCCTACCTCCTCCATTTCCCTGTCTCCTCTGTACTGTTGGCATACAGTTGTTTGTGAGCCTATTCTCTACCCTAGATTCCTGAAGTAATTGGCTAAAAATACCTTTTAATCCTTCCCTTACTTTTCTTTTTTTTTTTTGAAAAATTGGAAAGGGAAGGAAAGGAGTGATCTATTAACACACAAGTGTCAGTTGTCCTGTTTACATCAAAAGGCTTGCACTGGCACAGTCGCAGCAGTGGCAAATTCTGAGATCTGCAGTAAGGGACAGAGAACTGAAGCTGCTTAAGATGCTGTTGTCATCTGATAAGCACCTGTGTAACACTGCTTTCAGGCTTTGGAAATAGCACTGAAGTGTGGCAGGGCAAGGCTTGAGCTCCGAGTTGTTCCAGCCCAGTTTTTGTGGAGCTGTGCTTTGAACAGGATGAGAGCTGAAGTAAAAGCACCTCCTGGCTACTTCTTCAAACGCGGATCCATTTCTTGCCTAGATTCCTAACATGGCTCTGCAGACACGTGTCAGCACAGCTGAGAGGACAATGTGCTGTGCCCCAGGGATGAATGCAAGTAGCCTGTACACAGAGCTGCCATCAAGGGCTGCTGCAGGCTGAGCTAAAAGTTTGGAGCCTCAGTACAGTTTCCTGAACAAACCTTGTGCAATGTCTGGGAAAAGAATGGTATGTTAGTTGCTCTGAATCTGTGTTGTGCAGGTTTGTTTCATTTGTAGGTTTGTGAGATGAATTTGTGGTGTTCTTTTGATCAGTCTTGGTGTTGGTTCTGCTTTGAAAGGAGTTTGTGCTAACAGGTTCATGTTATGTGAAAGAGAGTTTATTTGGTCTGTTGCTTTGCATTTTAGCTGCAGTTTGTCTCCTCCAGTCTGTTGAGTGTTGTTTGTAATTAATTTTATACTGAATATCAGTGCACTTGTTTTAGAAGTGAAAATACTTGTAATGTTTTTCAGTGAATTTTATGTATGTATTTGTGCAGTTACTTTTGATTTTTTTAACTAAAGTTCATTTGTACAAGTACTATTAAACAACAAAAAAAAGGCAAACAGATTAAAAAACCACAAAGAAACATCTGAATCTTTCATTTGTGGCAGTCTCCTAAGCAATGACTGAGATGGCAGCAAGCAGAAATCCAGATGAACTGGGATTTGGATGTACGTGATTTGAAATCACTAAGAAAGTACTCGTATTAGTCTGTGTATTTACTTTGTTCATGGGGTCAGGAGAAATAGCTCTTGGACACGATTGTTTCATTTACATTGAGATAAAAAGATGTGAATGATTTTAAAGTACTTTTTTATGGTTCAGGCTCTCAGGATATTAAGCCTAGTAAAGTTCAAACCTGTATACTATGATAGTCCTTGCTAGTGATACCAGCAAAACATAATAAGTGGACCAAGAACTCTGGTTTAATGAAATGACCCTCCTGGCTTAAAGAATTTGAGGTAAAGTCCAAAGTTTGTTGAGCCAGAGTGCAAACCAGTCAGAGGTAACACTACAGCTCCTAGTAGGCAGGATATAACCATGGGAAATGAAGGTGAACCTTCATTTTAAAATGACTTTCAGGAAATAAAAAATGCATCTGAATTGCAGATTAGATGTGAGTATGAACTGACTTTGAGTCATTGTTTTGAGTGGACTGTGAATGTTGAAAGGCCTTTGGAACAGAACTGGCCCCTGCTGTGTCTTCCAGTGGGTGGCTGTTTTTTGAATGCAGCCTTGGTGCTTCTCCAGGCATCAAGAGTGCGTTTGAGAAAGCACCAGGAGTTCAGTTTGGAACGACTGTCCATAAAATTACTTTACCAAAGGAAGTGGTGGCAAGTGCACTTCAATTCTGTCAGTGTGTTGAGGTATGGTAGACTTGTTGGTTGGTTGATTGGATTGTTTGTACTGGACTTTCTGGGTTTTTTAACTGTTGTCTGGAAGCAGATCAGATGCCTTGAATGTTACCCCCACCCCATTGTGTAACAGTAGCTTATGCTTTACAAATTACATTGTAACACTGAAGCATACTGATATTTGGGTGAGATGGAGTTCAACTAGGCAACCTTTCAGTTGTTCTGAAAATTTAGTTCCTGTATTACAGATTTTAATTTATTAATTAATACTGAGATTGGCTCAGTTGGTCAGAGCATGGTGCTGATAACATCAAGGTTGTGGGTTCGATCCCTGTACAGGCCGTTCATTTAAGAGTTGGACTTAATGATCCTTGTGGGTCCCTTCCAACTTGGAATATTCTGTGATTCTGTGAATTATTTTGTAAATTTTGCAAATTATTTAGTAAATTTCTGAAGTCTGCCAGTTATGGCTTCCTTTAGGGGAAGGGGATGGCACTGAAACAGAATATGCTCAAACCATCTTTCTAAATCCTTCCAGAAGATAATGTCTAAGTTTTTCTCTCTTTGGATTCTCACCTACTGATATGACACAATATACTATTGTGATATCATTGAGATTACACTTCCATCTTTTTTACTGCCAGACAAATAAGCAGCATTTTCTTGTTATAAGATATATAACAATGAGTTAGCAGGAACTTTAGCCTTCCTGTGTTATCTAATTACCAACTCCTGCTACCAGATTTTCTGCTGGAAATCTAAATGTAGTCAAACCTAACACTAAAGAAAATTACACACTTGTAAAAACACTCAATGCTAATTAAGGGCAGAAGTTTGAGAAGCTACAGACAGAACAGATTTTGTTATTTAACATTTAGCTCTGAGTGTACAGGTTTGAGGCAGATACTGTTGACTCCGCTGTCTATGAACTGGGATTCCTGTTCAAACCAGGAAACATTCAAAACACTGCAGCTACTCCTTCTGTATCTAGGAGTGAAATTGTTATTGCCTTGTTCCTGTTTAAAAATACTATAAACAGCAGCTACATCATAGGCATGCAGTGGCATCAGCTAAACCAGTTTATCATCACCTCTTCTGCCTAGCCTGTGAATAGTGGCTGTTCAGGCATCCAGTGAGGATAATGCCATGTTTGAAAAATATGGATAGCATAGTGTTGTAACTTGTAGAAGCACTTTGAGATCTTCCCAAAGATACAATTCTTTCTTGTATCTTTTTGAATGCAGTAGCTTAACTGGAATGCTGTGTTGAGCCTTTCAAACAACTGAGCTCGCCATCCTGCCTTGAGTAATGATTTTATTTTCTTACCCTCCTGACTAGAGATGCATCATTGATGGCCATGAGGAGGCGTATTGAAGGCTTGACACCAGAAGAAATAAGAAATCTTCCCCGAGATGAAATGCACATGCCAACAACTATGGAAGACTTTGAAATAGCTTTGAAGAAAGTTTCTAAATCTGTATCTGCTGCGGACATTGAGAAATACGAGAAATGGATAGTTGAGTTTGGATCATGTTGAGTTGTCTTCTTTCGAAGAAACCACCTTATGTCTTAAAACAGCTTTAGAAGTAATCAGTGATGTGTCAAGTGCACTGCGTGCTCTTTTTAACTTTTGTAATTTAAGAGCAACAGATGTCTAAATAAATTTTTTTCTAAAATGCAAATTCTGCATAGCTCTCTTTGAACTAGCTCAAAAGTCATCCATTTTTCACAAATGCTGAGGGTATCTGCTTTGATTTTCAAGATTTTAAAATTACTTTAATACTAGAACTCCTTTCATCAGAGTATTTACTCTTGAAAAATTGCTGTTGAGTCAATAAAAACCCCCAAACTAGCCCTGCTAAGTGAGTCAGGGGTGCTAAGAACTTGAAAATGGGAGGAACAAGACACACAGATGGTTTTCCTAGCTGATCTTGGAGAATTCTACCCTTAAAGTGTTGTTAAAGAACCTGTGCAAAGGCTGAGATGTGGAACAGCAACCCTCACACTGGAACAGTCAGTGGAGTCAATGAAGTTTGAGCAAGGGGTAAGATCATCACGGATTTACAGTAGCTATTAAATAATATCAAAATACATCCATCCAGTATAAACTAATTCCATGCAGCCGGCAGTGATGCTGTCACATGTGTAGCTTCCTTATTAGTCTGAGAAATCAAAAGCTTTGTGGCATTAATTCTCAAATATGTTTTTATTCCTTGACTGCAAGCAGCAGAACTGTGGACTGGTGAGTTGGGTCCTGGTTTACGTGGTTATTCTGGTAAAGCTGTACTGATAAGGCAGCATGTGTTGTGTTTGTGCTCAACTGATAACCCTGACTTTACAATTGACATAAAATCTAAATTCTCTTTTTTCATTACTTAGTAAGTGGCATGTAGAAGCAGTTACCTGAGAATGGTTCTGCAGTAACCATCTGGGTAATAATTTTAGATTTTACTGAACAATGGTAATTGTAACTAAAACAACTATAATTTCTATCCATCTTCTACTATTTTGGAACACTTCTTCCTGCTAGCTCCTCCCAGTGCAGCCAGCTGTAGTTCTGCTTACGGGTAAACTTCATGATTTTTCATGAATCAAATAGGTCTGGATTTATTTCAGCTGGTAGGTGATACATGCTGTGTAAAGCTGGCTGTGGAATTCCTGCTCATGTGTCTCTTCAGATGCTGCAAGGTAGGTAGGAAGGACGAATGGTAATGCAAAGTTGCAGTCTGAGTAGGAGGCAAGTGCATCTCAAAGACACAGCTGTGAAAATGCCATTATTGTGAGTATCTTGTCCACGTGCCTAAAATTCATCACTACGTTGTGAGTGACAGCTGGACATGCTGAAAAGGGACTTCCAGCAGTGTCAGCAATGAGAGGCTCAAGCAAGACACTGAGAACCCTTGAATCCCTGGATGGACCTGGCATGATGAACCCAGAAATGAAAGAAAAAAGTTGAGGTGAGTATAGAGCTGTGTATATTTACAGACTTCCACTTCCAGAATGGAAAACAAATTTACTACTTTTGGATAGCCGTTATGTGTCAGAGGCAATAAAAATACGCAGTATTTTGAAGATGTGGGTTAATATTTATTTTTCTGTTTGTATGTAAGGATGGGAGTGTAGCTGTCAGCTGTTGTTGCAGGTGAAGATTTTTTCTCACAATTCACTGCAAACAACTCAAAATACTCAATCTGTCCTCAGCATAAGGGAGAGTAGATAAGGTCCTTGGAAGGTCCTTTGGTCCTTGGAAGCAGTCCAGTAAGAGGCCACCCAGACTAAGAGTGATATATTTTGAGAACTCCTAAAGTAAACCTCAATTTAAAAGCAGTAGTTTAGTTTTCAACCAGTCATGTTCACTCTGAATGAACAAAATTAACATCTCTGTAATACGTGGTACAGGGAAGAAAAGGTGGTAGAGGCTGAATTTGTAGCTCAGAGGTTCATGTTGGTTTGGAACACACAAGGTGGTGATACCTGGTTCTGAGGGCAGGAAGGGCTGCAGTGAGAGCCATAGTTTGTGAGGAGATTATGTTGCATTTCTAAGAACCTACTGCCATCCTACTCCCAATTTTTTGGGGTAGCTGTGTTCTGTTGGGGTTTTTTTTCAGTTCCCAGTCCCCCCACCTTCCTTCCCCTAGAGGGCCCATATATCCTGATCAGTTCATGTCGTGGAAAAATGACACCTACCATGACTGGCATGCAGGACAGCTGCCCTTTCCTTACTGTCTTAATGGAGTGAGGTGTTTTTTAAATCGATTTACAAAATAGTTTGGAGTGGTCCCAGATTGGAGTAGCACTCTGCAAAGCATGAGACTCATGATTGGGGAAAACCATGTGCATGCTAAAGCAGAAACACAAATACTTTAACCTTTTAGACTCGATAGCTCCAGCTTCATAAAACAGCAGTGTTGTTTGGCAGTTATTGTGTTCAAGATTTGCACTGTGTTTAGAATTTCATTAACCTGATAGTGATACTTCTTTCCTGGTGCTTTGGAACTTCACAGAAATCAGCCAAGTTGTGTGAAGCAGTACCAACACTTTTTCAGGCTTAACCATGCACTTGTTGCAGCTGCTTAGAACAGCTAAATCTCCTTGTGGCTATTGCAGGTGCTTGGTTTCCAGTTTCATAAGGAGGGATGTAAAGAGCATGTGCAAACAGCTGCTGAGTTTCCATCTGCAGCATAATTCCTACTGTACTTGGGCGCTAAGGAGGAACTATTGTGTTTCTTGTCCATCCTATTTTTTTCCCTGAAGAAGCTAACTTCAGCCTTGTACATCACTTCTTCTTGAACTATGCTAATAAAGAGGACAGGAATGTCCACATACAGAGAAGTTTGTCCACTACTGAAGACTTGCTCTTCTCTGTGCAGCCACCATTCCTGTGGTAGTCCTGGCAGTTTCCTGTTCAGCCATGGGTGACAACCCCTCTGCCACCCACAAGGTACTAAAACAAAAAATAAAAAAACAAGGGGAACTTTGAGCAGTGTCCCCATTACCTTGGGCTGATGTGATGTACACCACACTGCACTGCTGGGTGGTCAAGTCTGGTTCATTTATTTTACAAGGCTAAATCAATGTTAGAAATGTTCATTTTGTCACTGCAGTGCTGTCAGTTCAGTGAGACAATGAGAGTTGTTCCTGTCACAGACCAGCTGTAAGGACTGAGTAACCTGGATCTCACTGAACTCATGATAATGTTTCCCCAGGGCAGGAGGAAGGGGGAATCCCAGCTTTTCTCCCTTGCTCTAACAACTCCAGCTGAACATGGGTAATTCTGATCACTGGGATGATAACTGTGCTCAGTTCAGTGCCAGGCAGTTACAGTTCTGAGGTTTTTTCCTATTTTTTCTTCTGACAAACAGTTTTGGTAAGTAAAAACAATGAAAAGCTAAGAAACAAAATAGTGCTCTGCATCTGAAATGTTTGGCAAACTGCTGTTTCACCTAACTATAAATGTACACATGAACACAGTCTAATAAACAATTTAAATGTTTATTTGAAAACTGTTAACAGTACAAACTGGCATGAGCAGACTGGGCCCACTCAGCAATAGTAAGCCAGTATTTTTGTAGAATTTAATGGAATTTTCATTTTTCTTTTGGGACGTCACAGAGTACTGCTGTCACAGAGACAAAAAGCAAGCTGGTTACAACTGCTAACAAATTTTATGAGTGGAAGGGACCATAAAAATGTAAAGTGCTTGAAGTATAAATCTGCCTTTTAAATTTTTGGTTTGCATATACAAAATGTCAGATCTTTTGAGTAATACAAATGTTTGGTAGTGGTATCTTCCTTGCAAGGCACGCTCGACCCTATGAGACCTGGAACCAGATGGGGCAGCTTTGCTTAGGTTTGCAGGCACAGCTGATGTTTGCAATATTCCCTCATCTTTTTCTGAAGAATGATATCTGCAGACTTAAGGACACCCTGAATTCATCATCTTGCTAGTCAGGACAGCTGACTTGGTTTATGGGCATGAAGGCAGCCAGCATCCTGTCAAAGGTGTGGAAAAGTGACTTCACAGAAGTTAATACCAATGGTAGCCCTCAAGGTGGAAAGCTGCTCTATTTTGAAGCTTCTGAAAAGGCAGCTGTTCTATTTCGAAGCTTCTGAAAAGGCTGCTTGTTTATGGAGAGGCACAAGGAAGTCAGCTTTGGGCCCGGCCTGAGTGGCCCTTTATCAATTAATCAACTGACTTAGTTTTCTTAGTAGGAAACAAACAAGGTATTAAGATCAGGTACCAAATATCAGATCAACTAAAAGTGTGTTTTTAAAAGCCAGTAACTCCAAAGTAAATACAGTATTAAGTACATGCTTTCTCATCTAAATTATTTTTCCTGTCTGAAAGTTCTGAAGGCAGGCTGATGGTAGTCACAGGTACAAAGCTGACTTGATCCAGGAGAAGGATGCCTCTGAAAGGTAAGGTTACCCAGCATTAGAAAACAACACACAAAACAACTCTGTGTTCTAAAAATTACGCTTATTCTTAAACTCCCCAAACTTAGTTTAAATCAATGCATCAAGTAAGTATTACCCTCATAATACATCTTACATGAAGCTGCAATGAAAAACGCTTCCAAAATGTACTGGCTGTGGTTTCTGAGGGCTCCCTTTGCCCAGTTTCTACATCTGAAATGTCAGCAGTGTAGGATCTATATGCTCAGTTTCATAGCCCAAAACTGTCTGCTGTCAGGACCTACAGATCCTCCAAGACTCAGCAACAGCCTCTAGTTTGATCAGTGTAACGTAGAATGAATGGCATTAAAGACCTGGGATGAGGTCCTGACTCACATCTGCAACTGTGTCATTCACCAGATGTGATGTTCTGCTCATTCTTGCTGGTTTACAATCATGAGTTAAGCCTTTATCATTTTTTAGAGGAGCACTTTACACAAGTAGCAAGAAAATAATTGTGTGGTTTAGGAGTTGGTTTTTTGGGGGGTTGGTTTGTTTCTTTTAAAGTGGAGGTGGCAGTTCAATTTCTTTAAACACTCTAACAAGACATCAACAAGCCCCATGTTCTCCAGCTGGAAGAGAAATTACTGCAAGCTGGTTGCTCTGCTCTGTACTGACCTCTGCTATGAACAGGCCCTCAGCCACTTTGCTGAACAGTTTGTTCAGATTAGAATTTTCTTCCTGGTTCTACTTAGTTCAGTTTCACATGTGGCAGTGTTAAGCTACTTAGTGCCAGTGGTAAGCTGCTTACTGCTGGGGGAAGTGCAGAATGTTTCTCCACTGTTTCTGCTCTAACCAGGGAAGCCCTCCCACCTGACAGAACGCTGTGTGAAATGTCAGGGGAAGCCCTGCCTTTTTCCTCACTGCAGCTTCCAACCTTCCTGATCTTCCAACTCGCCACTTTTCTGGTTTGTCAGAAGGACCAAGGCCACTCGTACCGCTGAGTGAATGCATAAATTAACTGCATGCAGGGCCATTCAGAGGCACAGGTGATCAGCTCTTCCAGAGCTGACTTAGGTTGCTTTAAAGTGCATGTACTTGCCCATTCCAGCACTAAATCTACACTGATTTATTACCTGCAGTTACTAATTTGTCTTTCTGCGCCTTCTTCTGAGACCGTGCTTTCCCAAAAAATCTGTGTTGCTGGTAAGACACTGAGTGGAATCAGCCATTGCAGGCAATCTGCTTTATTTGTGGCCTCTTGCCACCTCTGCCAGCACCAGTCACCATGGCTTGGAAGCTGCCTACAGAGGTAGGTCCTCACTGGAGAATTCCCACGCAAATCTGTGAAGCCAAATTTGAGGCCTTTCAGAACTACTCTAAAATTCCAACATGGTAGGAGTATGAAAAGATTTGGAGATGTTGGAATTGTTCAGCTCTAGTTTCTACCCTCCTCTCTTGGAACTCTGTTAATAGTGTCTCACAATGTAGTCCTTACAAGACTTGATAAAAATTTGGCAGTATGACAGCTCAGCTACAGACATTTTCAACGAAATACTTTCCCATGTTTCTCTGAAATGCCTATGTGTCAGAAGTGCACTTGGAATGAAAAGTTACCAGTAACTTTACCATTGAATTGTTGCTACCATTTTCCTACAGAGTGGGGCTGCTTCTTGAAAGATTTTTAGTCAATGTTTTGCCTTCATCACAGCAAAAAAAGAATTAAAAAAATTACTTACTTGTTTTCACAGGAAGGGAGAATCACCTTTAAGACTTTGATAATAAGAGCCGCTCCAACAATTCCAACAACAACAACTTCCATGAAACTAAACAAGATAGGTAAAGATTGAAACCAGAATCTGCACAACCCTTTTCTCAAGTCTTCCACCCACTGGCACATCACCTACAAAACATGAAAAATACAAAGATTGCAGAACAAAGCAACTGCTTGTTTTTTGGTTGGTTTTTTTTTTAGCTACTGGTAAATCACATTACATAAACTCATATATGCTTAAACATACATAAAGGCATGATGGAATTGACTGGTGGCTCAGATATCTTTATTCTTCAAAGTTTGAAATAGGTGAAGGTTTAGTTCTCTATTCTTTAAAGGCCCCTTTGGAAAATAAAGAACTCTTGAACAGAGCAGGCAGTAGGTTATAACTGAGTTTTTTGCCCACAGAGGAGGCCATGAAACCCATCCTTGCCTAAGCTGGAACTGAAACTTCTCCAGCTGTTACTGTGTGTCCTACAGCAAGTGAGACCAGTGGTCCATTTCTAAGAGGGGTAAGCACTTGAGCAGAGTCAGGAGAAAATGGTGTAATTTAAAGCTAAGCAATACTTGAAACTGTCATAAATGCTTAGCTTGGTATAATGTAAATATCACAACTGACTATCGTGAAGGATCTGTGTGGTCAGAACATTGCAGGATTTAGAAGACCATTGGATTCCTACTAGACTTGTCACTGCTGAGGAGTAATTTAGGAGGGGGCATTTTTTGATTTGGGGTTTGTATATCTGCAAAAGCCCAAGGGTCTTAGTGGTTGTCTGTGTTGAAATAATTATATTTATATACTAAAAATTAAAACAAACAACAAAAGCACCTTGTAGGAAGATGGAGGTTCTATCCTAAGAGGAGTCTCTGGTAACTTGCCAGGTAATGTCTCTTCATCTACTGTGGTTTCTACTTGCTGGATGAGGTACTGACTGGTAGTTTGCAGTGGATCTTGAATATCTGAAGAAGAAAAGCTTGATTTAGTGGAGAGCTTGCTTTTTATTTGACTCACTCTGCAGGAAAATAAAGACAAGCTGTGTTTCTCTACTGATGGTACGGTTCTCACACATTGATAGTAAGAACACCGAAGGCTTCTTTTTTTTTTGACTTGACTAGTCAACTTGATAAGCAGAAGCAGTGTTACAATGCAGCCTTCAGCTATCCCCTTAGATGTAAATTTCAGCTGTCATCAGATTAAAAGGTGATGGACTAGATCAAAATATTCTACTCCAACTAAATCCTTGACAGTTTTTGATTAAACAAAACTGAAATAAAATTAAAGCATCAACTAACTTCTCTTGCTTTCAAGTTATTCAAGTTTAATAGCAGAAAACTGTTCTGTGGTTTGGAATTGACCCAGACAGGTATTTTCTCTACAGTTTGCTCTTTCATTCTCAGAAAAAAGGGGGAGCTTTAGAGAAACTTCTATCATAGATCTGAGAGAGAACTTTAATCCTGTCAGATGTCTGGACTGCAGAGTGCCAAGTATCAAGTACTTCAAAGGAGAACAGATTTGAAAACAAACAAATAAAATATGAAGAGTTGAATTTAGGTGAATTTAAAATAAAAACCAAAGCATATAAAATAAAACACTTCTCTGCTAATGAAAAAACTGTTTCCCTATGTAAAACAATGTAATAATGATGCTCTTTTACCCTGTAAAGCAATACATCAAATATGGATGAAAATACTACTGAACACTGAGAGATACCTTTTCCTGAGAGGTTGGGCAGCGTAAATAACACATCGTTGTCCCTTGGCATGGAATACAGCATGCTCTCCTTCAAAGGGACGGTGTAGTTGGAATGTCTAAGTACTCTCAGGTCCTTTACTAAAATATCTATTTCTGTTACTTCTTCCTGCTGAACCTACAAGAGATGCAAACATGTTGATATAACTGAGTTTAAAGCAAGACTGAAACAGGCTGGCAGAGGACACCAGCATATCCCAGAAAAGTCCAAGCCACTAAGATGCAGACATAGGGCTATTAGAACATAAATTAATATTCCTTGTTTTTACATACCACACTTCTGTAGACCATACCATATCAGAAAATATGCTGAACAGACTGGGTCCCTCTCCCTGCAAAAGTATGTGGTAGTCAATCTATGGGCTTTTAACCAAGCCTCACATAGTACATTGCTATCCTCTTGCAGGGAGGCATTTTAGGGCATGGAAAACTCAAGTATGTACTGAAAGCTTTTGCAAACATTGAAAGTGTTGCTGAGGCAAGACTGACACTTCTGCTTTTGCAGGAACATTGTTTTTTTCCAACAACTAAAGCCAAGTGTCATAGCATTTGCCAGTGTCCTGCTTGATATCCTTATCTCCAAACAAGAGCCATGCACTTCACAGATGGACCAGGCAGTGGATAAGGCATTGGCGGGAGAGTTGCACTCGAGAGAGTTGCAGTCAATGGCTCAATATCCAAATGGAGCTCAGTGACAAGTGGTGTCCTCAGGGATCAGTATTTGCATGGTGCTGTTGAACAACCTTTCTGGCACCATGGACAGTGGGATTGAGTGCACCCTCAGCAAGTTTGTTGATGACATGTTGTGGTCAACCTGCTGCAGGGAAGAGATGCCATCCAGAAGAAGCTGAACAGGCTTGAGAGGTGGACCCCTCATGAAACTCAACAAGGCCAAGTGCAAGGTGCCGTACCTGGGTTGGGGCAATTCCAAGCACAAGCAGAGGCTGGGCAGAGAATGGATAAAGAGCAGCCTTAGAGAGAAAGACTTGGGAGTGTTGGTGGATGAAAAGTGCAACTTGACTTGGCAATGTGCACTCACATTGCAGAAAGCAAACTGTGTCCTGGGGCTGCATCAAAAGCAGTGTGGCCAGACAGTTGAGGGAGGTGATTCTGTTCCTCTGCTGTGCTTATGTGGGACTGCTTTTGACTTAAAGAAACAATCAAGGAAACAGCATTAGCTTTCTGGTTGTTTTTACCAGGTCCCTATGAAAACCTGAAATGCATTGTGATGTCTCGTTTGAGGCCTGAAATACAATGCCACTGTCGTGTAACAACTGAATCAAAACAGGGTATCTTAGGCTACTACCAGTGGGATAAAGACCTCATTGGAAAAGCTACAGACCTCTCAGTGGAGCTTTTCATTAACAGAGTAAGATTCTGACATGACACAGATCCCTGTAAAAAATACTACATGCTGACCAGGCAATTATTCAAGGATCAATAGTATTATCATCATTATCCTTTAAAAAAAGAACAAGGCAGCAGAACATAAGCCGGCTTCAAAAAAGTCTGGCCACATGTAAGATGCAGACACATGCAGAAACAGAAATATGACACAGAAATACACCAGTTGCTGGCTTCAGCAGCTGGATCTTCTCTACAGAATCTCTTCAGTTAGTAAATCAACTACACCACACAGGTGATTTTTAGAACTCAGTTCTGCACATTTCAATCTCAGCTAGAATTGCAACCCCTCACATTCACTGGTATTTGTGCAAATACAGTTAGCAGTGGGGGGGTGGAGGTGTTTGTTCATCTCAAAATCCATGCTCATTATCAATATTCAAATTATGTGCAAAATCTTCTAAGGCTAAGCTCTCAGCTGTAGTGGGCTTTCACAATAAGCCCACCTGCCACAAGAGTTTCCTGCTGCAAGCTGTTCCCCATGCTACATGCTTGAAACCTTTAGTTAGCTTGGAATAAACAATGGAGAAAACCTCAGGACTCAGAATGAGCCCAGGCCCCTTTTGTTTGTTTTGTACAGTATTTTATAAATTGACTCTTGCTTGTGAGTGCCTTTGCTTGCAGAAGTTCACATATTCAAAGAACACGTGATATAGTTAATGATAATTATTAAAATATTAATAGAAGCATTAAAACTAGAAGTTTCCTCATGAAACACCCCCACTATTATACTGCCAACTTTGCTATTATCTCCCTCAGTAATGTGTTAGTTAACATTAATTATATACTTTGTTCTCTCATCACCAGCCAGATACATGTAAACCTTTTAATCCTTGGGAACTACTTGCCTCTCCTAAATTAAAAACAAGCAAAACATTGCAGCAGGGCTTTTTTTTACCTGTTTTCCATCAATTTCTGTCACTTCTTCCTGAATGACAATCAGATGCAAATCAGAAGTGGATGCCAAAGGCCACTCATGAACCATGATGCGAACACTGACGGTTCCCAGGCGCTGCTGATCTGGTAAGTTATCCACACTTCCATTCTCCACTGTTAACACACAATGTCATGATTTTCAAACAGAAACCACCTCAACCAGAAAGCAGTACCCAGCCATAGAGAAAACAGGTGCAACTCTGACACAGATGCCTTTGCACATGTAGCACCTGAATGGAGAAGTCAGAGGACCACTGGCATCAAACCAGAGATGCCAGAACAGCAGTACAGGAGTCTGTACCATGCTGGTGTCCTTAACACTTTCAGAAACTGCTTTTACAACCAGCAGTAATCTGGGCAACAAGTAAAACAGATGCCAGGATTTTTTCACCAAATCAAACTCAGAGCAGGTCTCATAACACAGCACAGTTGCACAATCCCCTGACTCAGGGAGCCTGCAAACAGTGTCGCACCTCTGCCTTTGAGATTTGCATTTAAGCACTCTAAGCACAGCTCTTTGGCTTGGTTACTGCTGCATTCTTACTTTAGTTGTCCAAAGGAGTTCATAAGAGTAATGCCACAGCCTAGCCAGCCACCTGTGTAAACATCTTGGTTTGCATAATATTCTCCTTCCTCGAAGTAACAGAAACAAATATGCTCTTTTCCAGGCACACTGCATCTACTACTCAAGATGAGTGCCAGTTCCCTGCTACATATTTTTCTGTCCCACTCTCTGTTTTCACATGTGATTGGTGACACCTCTACCTCTCTTCCTACCTAAAAGCTTTCAGCTATTTCAACAGCTTAATATTCTACAAACACACAGAAAACTGCCTTTCTACCCTGGCTGTTTCTGCAATCTTAGTATCCTTCTCCCAGTTGCCACACCTCTGCCTCAGGTGAGGGCACGCTAGAAATGAAGTCCTGGAGAAGCACAAGAGTGAAGGTGAGGGATCTCTCCAGCATGCAGGCAGCAAGGGACATGAACTGTGACCAAACCATCCCTGCCGTTAAGCCACTGATGCTGTGTGTGTGTCACTTGCAGTGCTGAACCTGAGAGGTAATGTGGGATAAGGCTTGACTGAAGTCTCTCAGTCACACAATAAGTACTCAGTGTGTCCATTACTTTTATGCTGTGATCCCTGTCCTCATAAAGCTATTTTGCTTATTTTAAATATAGAAAAATACTTTTTGGCATAATTTAGTAATGTCTTCCATTGCAAAAGTTAAGTGGCAGAAGGAAAGAAAGTTCCCTACAGGTGTGAGCCAGAGCACTAACCTGATTGCTGAATGTTTTCTGACTTAAGAGCTGCAAGCATGCATTAAAGGCCCAAAGCCTCTAAGATGCCAAGCAGCTGAAGGTCCCCGTGCTGCCACCTTTTACCATGTGTCAGACTGTTCAACTACCACTACATTCACAGGAGTGACAGATACACTTCCAAAACCGACATTTGGGGGAACTTCAAGTAGGGATGTAGGTGCGAAGAATGATCTGACAACGATGCCAGAGTATGTGGTCTCTAATATTCAAAAGCATGATTATTAGGGTCAAGTTTTGTTTTTATATACATTCAGGAGTAATCCCCCCTCTATTACCAAGTATCATAATATTTTGTTAGCATTTTACAAAGACTACCTGAATCTGTTGTTAGGAATTCAGTAAGTAAATAGTATAAACATTACACTACAGGTACCAGAGGGAGGTACTGTGCTGGGGACTCAGACCCAAACGTGGAGATAGAGAGTGCCAGGTTTCTAGCTCCCAGGTCAAATCAGTATTTTCCTCACTGTTTCAGATTCAAAACTAGTCACTGCAAGCGATACAACTATGATTTGGGAAATTAATAGGAACTACAGAAGAGTGTTCAGGAGCTCTCAGAATTAGTCAGTAAAATCATATCTATTTTTCTGGAGTGAGTTATTTTGCAAGTACATGACATTTTGCCATGGTTTTTTTATCAGAAAAAGAGAAATTGATTACTGCGCTCCCTCTCCAGAAAAGAAATACTGTCAAACTAATAATTGATCATGGTTGGGAAAGAAGAGTTCAAGTAATAAGGTCACGGCTCAGAGAAGCAATTTGAAAAAGTGTTAGTATTCTGTAAGTAAGTGCCCAATGAAGATGACAGAAATCATAGGTCAGGAATCAACCTAGAGATTGACTGCATCTGATGCAGCAGAAGATCATTCTCAATACAACAGAAGCTTAACTCAAATAAGCATAATGGTCCTTGTTTAAGTAATTATACAGTATGCTCTATCTCCAAAAAAATCAGAGTACTTTCTGGTTTTTCACAAAAAATGTAGCATTGAGTCAGGGGAAAAATAGCAGTTTCAAGACAATTTGAAGTCATTAACCACTGCAGCACCCTAGCAATAGTGCAGTATTTGTGCTATAATATCCTATCCAGCAGAAACTTTGTTTGTCCAATAAATACAGAAGTGAGATCATTAAAAGATCTTCCTAACAACAATTCATACTTTTGTTATTGAATCTCCTTCTGGATACATGCCAACCAACCTAGGGACACAGCCATCAGCAGGGTGGAGTTGCATCCTTCTGTTTACATTGTCTAGCTTGTAGTGCAAAACATTCTTTTGAAAAGATGGGCAGAGTCTGGATTTCAGATTAGACCATTTACACACAAGCCTATTAGGGTGACTTGAGATGAAGGCAGTAAGATTTTTTTGATCCATTTTAATACCAAAATTGGGATATGGGTATATTGGGTCCTACTTTGGGATATGATTTGCTTCTACATTGCTCAGGTTTGCAGAGGACAAAGCATACAGCCATTCTAAGCTTTGCTTACTAGACAACAGGGAATCCAAATACTCCAGGGGAAGGAGAAAAAAAAAAAAAAAAAGAAAAGGAAAAGAGAATACTCACATATTATTGTTTGACATGTTATGTGGGCAACCCCGCTTTTCATAGGAAAGTCATTTAGATATACCTGTCCATTAGCATAGGTGATATTAAAAAGAACCTGCAAGAAAGACAGCCAGAATGAGTGTATGTTTCCTGCGCCTATGCTGCAATTCTGCTCTGAGGAACACACTTCATACTGACTGACATCAGAACAGAGGATATATTTGCAGCTGCTGCAGGCTTTGTTTCACTGCACATTAATTCACTGAATAAACAGAAAAACCGGACAAACCTGTCCTCTGTGAAATTCTCCACTGGTGTTCAGCATCATTACACCAACTCTGATTGCTTCCTGGAAAAAAAACAGTGAGAAGAGATGTAAGTTTGAGAAAACACATAAACCACTGCAGGCAACTTTCATGTACTGTCCTGGCAGAATGACTATGTACTAACCCCAGAGCACAATCCCAGGCTTTCTACCCAGCAGACAGAAGAAAAAGGAATATGCTTTCTTGTTTCATGTAAGGATTAATCTGGTTTTTTCACCCCTTGTTTTAATAAAGAAGATTGATGAGAAAGAACACATCTGCATCCCCCTACGTATAGTTTGTGGTTTTTTGTAATAAAGATAAAATAATAATAATCACTTGTTTCACAAGGGTATAATGGAAGTCTCTCATATTAGTTGAAAAATAACAGACTACAAAAGGTAAAAATCAGATTATCTGTAAATGTTTTTAAGCACTCCAGTTAGTCTTCAAAGTGAAGTTTCGTACATGTTAGTCTATAGCAAAGAACATTCAGTTTTGTCAGCAGCAATCCTGTTTCTTTGGTTATGATTCCCAAATTATGCCACATGGAACACCTCCAACTCGCAGATAATGGGGATTCGCTTATTTATTTCAAACCCTAATTGCTGTAATTTAACAAATCACTCATTCTGTCCTCTCATTTCCCCCTCATAATTTCAAGGGCTGCTTTGCAAATGGGACCTTAAATCTCCCAGGTCTGCCCCTGAAAAAAACTACATACAAAAATCAAACCTCTCTTGCACACACCCAAAAGTAATGATTGCCACACTGCTTTCCTCAGACACCTCTTCAAAAATAATGTTAAGCTCCATATTTGCCTTGTGGGAGCCTTAAATAATTTTATTTCATTAACACCTGGACATGGCACTTAGTGCTATGGTCTAGTTGACTGGGTGGTGGTTGGTCAAAGGTTGGACTCAATCTCAGAGGTCTTTTCCAACCTGAATAATTTGGTGATTCTGTGATCCATCTTCCTCTGGAAAATGTCTCCAATACCTTCAGCATCTTCTTTAGCTCTGAGTTGAGTCACGGTTTCACAACTAACAGCTAAAAAGCGAGTCATGTCTCAATAAAAAGTTGAACATGCTCAGAATTTAAAATAAATAAAAATGTAAATATACAAATAGACTTTTCATTTAGCATTTTACACAACACTAAATTTTCAGCTAGAAAATATGTGAAATATACAGTACCTAGCATAATACAGTCCCAGTTCATGAACAGAAAGCTTCTGAAGTGTGACTATAGTGTTAAAAAATCATTGAAACAATGGGTGTCAGTGAGCATACTCAAGTAGCCAGAACTGTCAAAAACTGAAAAGTCCGATTCAGCTGGAATCTGCCATCATGAGAAGAATGGTTTAAAACCTAACACAGATGACCTTTGGGTCGGAAGTGACTTGGAAATACTTTAGACCCATCTGCCATATCAGTAGGAAAATTCTCTGGCCACCGAGACCAAAGAGAAACCTCTGCCTCAATGCCTCTTCTATGAAACAGGTTTTTATATTGACTTTTCTTCAAAACTTAAATCCTAGCTATTCCAAGTAAGTGAAAATCACCAAATTGGTCAGATAAGTGAAGTCTGAAAATATAAACCAGATTAACAGTATAAACATAGGATGTATTCTATCCCGTTTCCTGTCATTTCCTCAAACCACTTATTTTCTTCTCATATTTTAAAAACTGTGTATATTACTAATAAAATAAAAATCTGCCAAACTTTTAGCTCTTTTAGTTTTTAGCATTCAGAACTGTAAGTCTTTTATACTCTCAAACTGTTTAACAGATATCAAAACTTTGTGTCATTACTTCATGGTTTTTTTTGTTTTCTGGGAATTCAAATGGCACAAAAGATGAATTTTCCAGGCAGTCTTAACAGTCCTTTGTTTTTTAAGCCACAAATTACATTTGAGCTTTTTTTACACAGAAAGTATTTTGCAATCTTTTTTCAACATCTACAAAGGGACTCAACTGAGATTACAAGAAAAAGGAAATGACTGATGAAAAATAGTGAAGTCCCCTCCTACTCTTTTTTTTTTAAATCAAATGCTTTATTTGAAAGTGAAGGGCATGAAAGATGCTAGATATGCTCAACAATTGACTGTTAAATGTACAAAGTGAGCTATACATACAATGATTAATTTCCTTCCAAACAGCTGTCAACTACTGACACAGTATCCACAAGCGCTGTCATGAATTGTGGAACACACTTAAAACTTGCACTTGAAGAGCACATTAAATGTTTAAGAAATTAAATATTTAAGTGGATCACTTCTGTGCTGTCAAAGGTTCAAAAATCAGATCGTAAGGTGCAGACAAATATGACAGTTTAACCACTTTCTGCCTCTGCCACTGAAAGAGAGTGCAGATCTCTCCTGCACATCATCCTTCCCTCTCGTCCACGCCAAGACATTGAGGTAATTTAGCTTATTAAATCGGCACAAAACTTTCCCTTTTTTGCCAGACTGTTTTTCTGTCAGTTGAACAAGCAAGGAAGAGCCAGACAAGGACAAGAGATCCAAGAGCACGACTGGGAGGAATGAGCTGGGCTCCTTGTTCTTATGGACACAGACTGTCGGATTGCCTCTGCTGTGTGATCTATCTGTCCTTGCAGCATCTCTTTGGGACACATCTGTCCTCACCTTCATCTAAGGTGATGGTGATACATCTCCTTAATGGTGCAGGTTCACAAAGCTCCTCAATAACTCAGAGCAATGATTAATATTCCCCTACAGCAGCTGTATCATGACCCTTGCAATTTCGTGTTCATGTGCAACAGAGAACTCCTGCCATTCCTATGACTAGTCTGTTCACTAAATCCAGATCCAACAAATCATACTGGTATCTTCTCATATTCTGTACATCCATTCTACTCAGTTGTCATATGTTTTTGTTTGGCAATTTATGAACAGGTTGTTCATTACTCTTCATATCTTCCCACAGAAAATAGCAGTGTTCCAGCTCAGTCTTAACCCTTCCTTGAAGGTGAGTTTCACGCTGCTGTGCTCCCATGGCTTCCCACTGGTCTCTCCTGCAGTGTCACACTCCAAAGTCAATGGGTCGTGCTGTGGCCAATGTTCCTGACCCTACATACCCCATACCAAAATCTACAGGAGGGCAAAACCCACAAGATGCATGCCAAATGCAATGAAAAGCTAGGCAGGAGCACTGGGGGAAAGGAAGCAGCTCACAGGACAGCAGAGCACCATCCCAGCTGATCCACTTTCACCCCCAGCAGGGAGCAGGGGATGCATGGCACTCCCCCAGTTATCACAAGCCTGATTGGTATCCCTTCAATATCTGCATGTTGGTAAGTGCTCAAGAGACATAAGTTGTTTATGCGTCCTAACAGAGGGAAACAGAGGTGGCAGGCCAACAGCTCTTGCACCAGGCTTTCAGGATGAAATGCCTGGTCTGACAAGCCACACTTGCTAGAAAGTGCTCCAGTGATAACTCAAATCCCCATCTTTCCAGTCATAGGGCTGAAGACTCACAGACTTACACAACATCCTTTAATTTCAACTGAGGAAATTTTTTTTATGTTACCATAATAAAATTCACAACTTGAGGGTAGAGAGGAAGAAGGTGTTTTACAGTGCTTTGTGGATATGTCTTGTGGTTCTGTACTTCAGTACTAAGAAAGGTAAATAACCCCTCATCCCTTATTTTGTAAAAGCATAATAAGCCAATCCTGCAGTAACAAAGCCACTGAGAGCAGAACATGGGAACTCTGCAGTAATCCATACTATTCCACTGTCAGTTTCTGGAGAAGCCTGAACTATGAGTGTAAAAATGGTTGTATAACTTACAATACACTTTTCAGTATTAACAATATCATGAAAGTTTGCACAGATTTCAGACAGTCCTGTAATTTAAAAGGTTCGGAATTCTTTGGGATATTTGAAAAAGAAGTGCTTTGACAGAGCCAGAATGAAAGGACAACACCAAGAAGCAATTCAGGTCCCTAAGAATCAGGGTGTGCTTTCAGCTTACTATTGACACCCGTTTAATACTTCACAGCCCTTTATCCCCTCCTGTGTTGGTAAATGCCTTCACACAAAACTCCAACCTGCACTAAAAATGGCCCTATCATTCTTAATGCTCTTATGGGATGTAAATGTCTCTCCTGAGTTTTCCCATGATTTCTCATCCCCATTTCTGTGCTCCAGCAGTGATATTTACAGAGGTATTGGCCCCAGAACCCGCAAAAAGGACAGCACCCCTACCACAAATATAAAAGTCATTCTATTCTAGGACAGTTAGGTAGCAGCACTGGACAGTGTGATGACATATATTACAGTGAATTAGTGAATTTTCGTGAGCTTGGATCAGCAGAGGTAAGCAGGTAGTGATCACCTTCTAATCCTTTTCTCTTTCACTGTGTGCTGCAACAGAACCCACGACTGTTAACTGGGGCAGGATAATCGCAGTAGCAGCAGAAGAACAAGAAGAGGAAAAGATGTCAGCAAAGAATATAAAGCATCTGGCATGAGTTACGAGGGAATATTCATTAATTCTCAAAGATTAACCACACAAATCTACAGAGAACATTTCACCTAATACTGCTTTTCTATGAAAAACGCCACACAAGACAAAGCTGATGGGTCCAATCATGCAGTAACTCCAAATAGATGTGATAATATGACTAAAGAATCATGAAAAAACTTTTTCCACAGGCAGTAAATACCTGATGGGGTGCACTGTACAGTTTCTCCCAGTACAGCGTAACTGTTCAGTCCTACACAGCTGCATCAGTCACATAAACCCCATCTAGATTCAGCCACTAGCAGTCAGCCCACTTGAAGCACAGCTGTTCTCTATTGAGGCTCTCCAAGCAAGGCTTTTTCTGCACTACAAGGCCTGTGGGAAGCCAAGCAGGCAGCCCTAGGAACAGATGGCACAAGGCCTTGCAAGATGGCCAGCTGTACACAGGCTTGAAAGGCAGACAACTCGCTCACAGCCACTACACAGGCATTGCTGATATCCTGTTTGCAACTGAAAAACGTAAAGTTCGATGCAGGTTGCCAAACAGGTTAAAAATAGACAAAACTAATAACTTGTTTCTAAATTTGAGAGGTTATGGGAAAAGAAGTGTCTGAACAGACAAACAAAACGACCATACAAACTCATATCACTTGAGTCCTAGCATTCACATGGACAACTGGCTCCAAACAGTGCAACTATATATTGCAATCAAGGGCTCAGTGATCCATGCTTCACGTAATTCTTTCATAAGAATCAAAACAGAGCTATGTTGTAGGGTGAGTCTTAACTGCAATCAGGCATAGCTGAATTGAGAAGTAATCACGGTACAAGTTTGACATGACAAGTAAGAATTCACAAGTTTGCAGGACACTAATAAATTCCTCGTATTCCACAAAATTTTTACACAAAATTTTCTTCATTAAGGTTTGGCATTATTAAACTGCATGACAATATTTATGGAAAGATAACTACATCCAGTATTTGTTTAACTAGCTAAAGCTGAACTCTCTGTTAACATAATAATCTAACATGATCCTTTTGCTTTACTTTGCTTTTTTGAACAAGCACACTTACTTTCATTCCTTCTGTGCTCTGTGATAACTCTTATTATAACATGGCCTATTCTTCCCTTTGCCCTGTGTATGTTACTAGAATGAACTGCCTTTGTAGTCTCCCTAATAACCAACCCATACTATGATACTTTATTATGATTTTTAAAAGTGAATACTCAGTCTCACATCACAGAGACATGGTTGCATCACACTGCTTTAATTTAATCAAATATACATAGGAAGATGATGTCAGCTCTTTTAGGCTTAAAATTCACATATGCTAGGCTGTTAATAGAGAAACCGGCATAAAGCGATGGAAGAAACATTTTCAGCATGTTGCTATTAACAAGTTTCTTCTTTAATTAATATCCAAGGTACTCTATGCATCAAATGGTTGATGTAGTGAAGATCATTTCCTGCTGTTGTGAAATGGCCCATCCACACAGGGGTTTCTTGCAGCCAACAAATAATATGAAAAATTTTTTTTCAAGCAACTGAACTGAACTAAAAAGAAAAAAAAAGTCCAGCAGGCAAGTATGTTATTTAGAAAGAACTCTGCTAGCCTAAATTATCGAGAGGTAAACAGAGTAAGCAAATAACATAGTGTTAGCATTGCTTTTAGCCAGTTCCTATCAGCACAGTAAAAAAACACTCTAAAGCACAAAACCTTATTCCTGACCCTGACCTTGCACCAGAAACATTACTTTAATGTGAAGGTCAGTTGTCTTATTGCATCATTCCCTGTATTTTTTTTTAACAAAAAAAGCCTAAAACAACAACAACAACAATCCCTCAATTTTGACTAAAATCAATCAATTTTTAGTTCAGTTTTGCATATTCAAATTTTATGAGGAGAAATAAAAAACAAAACAGTCATGCTAACATTTTAAAAAAAGTCCAGATTTCAAAACAGCTTTTTTAAGAAATTACAAGTATTGCACAACAATTGAGGCGTTCACATTCCAGAGCTGAACAGAAGCATTTCAGCCTTACAAAATGCTATTCCAGTGTCTCCAGGTTTTTCCTCAGTCTCTCCACTATGGTTTCTGTAACACACTTGCCATGAGCAATGAGGTAAATTGTAACACCAGCTTTAATCCCACATGGAAGAATTACAAAATTGTAGCTGTCAGTAGAGTGCAGCCAGTGGGCTCACAGAGTTGTAGAGCATAGTTGTGGTGTCCAGCCAAAGCAAAGCTGAACACGTTGATGCTGCCTGCTCCCAACCAGTCTGCAGTCCCAAGCCATCCTGAGGAAACAACACAGTTATTCTGACCCCACTGTCACTGAGCTCATGGCTTCTGAAGGCAACTTGACAGCATGGCATTCCAACTCTGCCTATTCCCACTGCCTAGGCACTTCTGTTCCTAATAGGCCACCAAAAAACAGCTCAACATCAAAAAACATTGATTCTTCTACTAAAAACTTTCTCAAGACACATTATTCCTTTTGCATCAAAATTGGTCCTGTATGTACAAAACTAAATAGTGCAGGAGAAAACACAAGTTTTTATTTCACTAAGTTTGAGATTTAAAAAGAAAAAAACACTAAAGTAAAAATTTATATGTTCCCTTTTTGCCTCTTGAATTTTCTGCATATACTTAGGCCACCAGACCTGTAAAAAGCTAAAAGAGTGCAGACACTTTCCAAACTAGCAAAATATGAGCTGACAAGATCACCTGTGCAGTACAGCACAAATGGACAAACTCAACCCCACAAACAACACAGCTGTACCCATAAGGCATTACAGCCCAGCTCCTAAGCCAAGCCCTATTAGCACTCTAAACCACACCTGTTCTATTCCTGACCCCAAACTGCCTTACGTGGGACTGCCCCAGCATCCCCGTGCCCTGCTCACGCTTTCACATCCAAAGACAGCAGACACAAATGTGCCTCCGTGTCCTATAAAAACTGCCAGCAGTGGCAAATAACTTCAATGCCACCAAGCCGAAGTTCCAGTGTGGAAGTGTGACAGTTTCTGGGGAGAAGGTGAGCAAAAGCATAGGTCTGTATTACACTGCCACTTCATGTGCCTTTTGGCAAATTCAAACCAGCATTCCCTTTCTCAGAGGGATAAACAAAATAGCCAAGGATTGAGCTCCCTCTGCTCTCTTTAGCGCACCTGACTTCAGGCATTCTGGCACTTTTATAGGTGTCTGAAGATCTAGGTCCCCATTTTGAAACCAGAGCTAAGGAGGTCTCTCTTCAAAAGTTCATAAAGAGAAGCAGAAACCAGGAAGTACGGCCAGGAATGAATCCTGCTTCGCAACACAGGATGTGCCAGTGCAGGGCCTCTGTCAGGCTTTCTTGGAAATGTTTTACTTATATTACATTAATAAATACATAATTCTGGAGGGAAAAAAGACATAATAAATTTGCTCAGGTAACAGTAACTTCGCATTGGCTAGACAAGTTGACTACAAATCCCTCACAACTCCTCCCTCTGTGATCTTACACTTCGGGTTCACAATTATAACCATTTTAGAGGATGTATCTGATCATGATTCAAGTTTATGCAGAAATACCCAGCTCTTTTTAATTCTAGAGGTCAGAGCTCACCTGGTTCTGTGGCAAATCTTTTTATTCCCACTGGAAAGATCTCCTAAGTAGTACCCAAAACATTCCTTCCACTCTTTTAAAAAGCCACCAAATTTAAAACTGATGTCACCAAGATACAGCATAAATACTGAAACAGAAAAATAGACAACACAACGCCCTGTGTATTTATAAACATACACCAATACATCAAAACCCTTTTCATGGTTCGATTCAAAAGTAGGCTAGGCGCAAATGTGGACCTAATGCAGTGCGTACTTCTACGGCACTGAACCATCGAGATGTAGGCGGACAAGCCTGAAAATACAATATAAACACATCTACGTTGCACAGAAGTAACTATCTCTCCCCTGAGACCTGTCAGATACGGCACATCGAATCCTATACACACGAACAAGCAAAGGGAGAAGGGAAACCCTGTCGCCCCGCGGCAGGGTCCGGCTCACCCCTGTGCGGGAGCGGGGTAAGGACAGGGGCAGGGAGAGGGGCAGTGGCAGGGCAGGGACGGGGCTGACCCGGCGGTACCTGTCCCAGCGGCGCGGCCGGGCCCAGCAGCGCGGCGGCCAGAGGCGGCAGCAGCAGCGACAGCGGCAGAAGCAGCAGATCCCGACGTCCCAGCGCCGCCTCCATCTTGCGACCCGGGAATTAAAACCAAGTGAAACATCAACAGGCGGGGCTGGGAGGAAGCGGGGGAGGCGGCGGGAGGGGGCCGGCCTTGCCCCGGCCCTGCCCCTGTCCCTGCTCCTGTCCCTGCTCCTGTCCCTGTCCCTGCCCCTGCCCCGGCACCACTGCTGCTGGGAAGGTCCCGAGCTCGGCCTCGCGGAATAAGGCGCGGGCACGGAGCTGCGCCTACGGGAGCCCGATTCTCTTAATAGGCGCTTGCAGCCTTTGAAAGCACTAAGAGAGGCACCCGTATAGATAGTGCTAATAACTGCAGCTGCTTGTGAAATGGCCAGCGTATGTCGTGAGGCTCCCGTGAGGCGCCTGCTGTTGTCACCTGCTCTGCAGAGGTTCATAGGGGGGGAGTAATACCGGGCTGAGCCCTCAGCACCACCCCACAGGAGAGGGTTCTGGAAAGCAAAAGCAGGCAGAGTACTCTAGGAGGGAGCAGAAAGAGTCATCGGAAAGGAAGAAAGCACAAGGTAAAGTTTTCAAGAGCTAGAGGTCATCATCCTAAAGAAGAGAAGGCAGAGGGGAAACTTAGTAGTGGCAGTCAAAGCCGTGGAAGTCTCAGGCAAAGACGAAGAAAACAAGCTGGACCTCCAAGTCCTCAGTGGGTTTGAAGATAACAAGTGTTTTATTTGCAACAAGAAAGATTGCCGTTACCTATTAGCAAAAAACCTCCCAATGGTAAGCATGGCAAATATATTAACACCTTGTCTAGGGAGGTTTTTGTACTGCCATAAATTAGCTGTCCTGTTGAAGCAATCTTCAGCCTGATTTTATATTGCTCTATGACTCCCTATTGGTTGATAATGAGCATAAATCCTAGAACCCACAGAAACTTCATATTTT
Source organism: Orthonyx spaldingii (assembly GCA_013397795.1). Lineage (NCBI taxonomy): Eukaryota > Metazoa > Chordata > Aves > Passeriformes > Orthonychidae > Orthonyx > Orthonyx spaldingii. The sequence goes on along the minus strand of VZTJ01005702.1, from coordinate 488,978 downwards.
GTATGCAGTTTGCGTTCATGATTCACTGATACAAATGTGTGGCACAAGGTACAAGGCATTGGAAAATGAGGCCTCAGAGAGTCATATATTGTGAGGTATGTTTCACAGACTTCCATGAAACCCTCAAATATTTATTCCCTAAACACATTTATCATCAGCAGTTCCTACTGTTTTAGAGATCAGAAAAAACAAAGCTGACTAATTGCCTTTGTAATAGCCACAGAAGTCAGTAACAGAAGGGATAAAAACTGATGTCCTAATTTCCACCACTTCTCTTCACTATCACCTAGTTTACCTAATTTCACTCATGTCCGTCCTTAAGATTTTTTATTTTTTAAATCTGTTGTGTTTGGTAAACTGAAAGCAATAGGTACAGGATCTGTTCACTGTGCAGCCTCATGAGGCAGAGAGCTACGAGGTAAGTGAGCTCCCCCACATGGCATTTTGCTGCCTCTGGTGACGGCTGCAGGAGCATGTTCAGGGGTATGAGGGATGTCAGAATGCAGCTCTTGTCAGTACTTGCAGTCATTTGCTGGTGGGAGGAAGTTTAAATTACCGAAATTCCTAACTATGAGTAGCATTCTCTGTAATTCGGGGTGGGGGTTGCCTTCCAGCAGAACAGTACAGTGTTTTGTGTAATAGATTCATTACCTTAAATATTTACAAAATGTACCAGAGGCATAGTAATTAATGTTATCAGGGTATGTAAAAATGTAGGAAAGCAAAGATCCCTGATTTGAAGAATTATAGATTCAGCAAAATTCAGGCTGGATTCTGAGCTCACCTTGAGAAATTTAGCATGTCACTGAAATGAAATAGTAGATGAATGCCTGTTCATTTTTGGCTATCTCCATTTGCAAGTTGCCTGGTAAACTGTCTGTGAAGTAATGCTTTCCTTCTGTTTCTGTTTCCATTGTTCTTTCCTTTTTCTTCAGTTCTCTTTCTTACTTTCTTTTTATTCTCCTGGAATTTAATTAAAACTTCAAAAATTATGGATGAAGAGTGCTTTCAAGTACTTCTGTTTTCTTCACATTTCAAAGCTTTCTTTAGTCTTCACAGTGTAACACATGTCATAACAGTTTTATTTAATGTAAATGTTAAAATTCCTTGCAATAGCTAAATAACTTATGATCAGTTTCACAGGTGAACTGTCCTTGGGTGAAACAGGAGCTACACAGTGCTAGGACAAGCTGGGAGCATAACAGAGCTTTCCCTTTGGGCTCAGCTGCAAGGCTCTTAGGCTCCTCCAGTATGCCAGTGAACATGTGCTGACATTTTTAACTATTAGAGTATTTAACATTTTTAAGTATATGGTATTAAGACTGACTACTGCTTTAGCTACTGTGTGCCAAAGTGCTATATTTCATTGGGTTTTTATGTAAGTTGGAAGTGATGTTTTTGACTTTTTAAATTAATTGTGAAAAGCCATTTTTTCTTATTAGGGTTCTAATCTTAATCTTAGGGTTATTAGGAGGCAGAAGCCAGTGTAAAGAATAAGGAAATTAGGATTTAGTTTCTTTTATGACTAAAAAGAACCGGCCCTAAGTTAGTAGTATGTTTTCTTACTGAAGTGCAAAGTAAGAGTACTTAAAGTAGCAAGTAAATAGTTAAAATTCAGGCAGCACAAGCTTGCATGAGACTGATGTACCATTTACATCCCTCCTAAAGTTTCAGAATAATAAATGTGATGTGTGTTATAGTGCCTTCTTCTGTCGATAACTGCCATATGGATGGCTTAAACCCAGCCTTGATTCAATTCTGAATTGACATACAGGCTGAGAATAAGCTCACAAAAACAATACAACACTGCCAACCACTTGATGACAGCACAAACAGCTCTGAGAACTAGCACAATATGGAGGCGGAATACAATGCCTGCAGTGCAGATCTTGGTCCCAGGGCCAGCCCACTCTGTCTCTAGGACCATCATGCAGCAGTATAGTGTTGAAAAGTGAATTCCCTGCTTGTCTGTTTATAAAGGTGCTATTAGATCTGCAGTTACTTTTACTGCTACTGAAAGAGAAGATCCTGCACTCAGCAACCTACACACACCTCTGCACTCCCAGCTCCTGCTCCCCCCTTTCCCCTTTGCTGGTTCCATTTTACTGTACAGTGAGTCAATTCAGGTCACTAATCTGGCAGAAAACAAATTCAGCAATAAAAAAAAAAGAAATAATTTTACAGCAGATTAGTGACTTGGACTAACTCATTATGTGATGAGTACCAGAGCATGATCTGGAAGGAGGTGAAGACAGTGGCCTGAAGCAGAAGTTCTCTACGCTGGGGAGCAGGATCCCTTGTTTTGAAGGCAACAAGCCTATTGGGATGAGTTCAGCTGTAACACATCAGTCCAAGAACAATCTGCATTACAGGAAGGGAATAAATTCTGTTTGCTTGTCTGTCGTTTCAGAGGCACCTACAGTACTACTGGTTATGTTACGACCGTGTAGTCACAGTAAATCTTGGGACTGTTAATCATTTTGAAACTCTCTAATTAATATCTGTGGGGCAGACTGGGTAAAATAAGCACACAGCCACTCAGTGTGCACGATGATCCACATCAAAATGTGTACTCTCCCATAGGAGGTAGCTCCTGGGGTGGTGTGGCTGTGTGTCTTTCATTTTGCACACCCCCTGCAGGACAGGCTCCCTGGAAGCCTACTCACAGCATTGTCCACAAAATCAGATTAATTACCTGACATCCGCAAGTCTATAATGACACACTCCATAGAGGTGCCCTACTTTAATTGATGAAAGGTATGTCCTGCCTTGGAGGTGGAGATCGACTCTGAAAAGGGTGTGTCCTATTAAAAACATTATAGTATTGTAAGTAAACATCATCTGTTTTACTTGAAAAGTGGCCAGTTTAGGACCAGGAAGTCTCATAAAAAGCAGTTATTTGTTGTATTCTAGTGCATATGATTCTGAATGGAGAGGGGACTCATCCGTATCCATCATCTCATTCCACAGGAGCGCAAATCCCGTTGGATGTGATCAAAGGCAGGGAATAGGATAAAATCCTTTCCTTCTCTGTGAATCAGTCCAGTGGCAGTGGCCTGCACTGTAGCTGGGACACTGCAGCTGACTTCTTTTCAGTTAGTGGGATTGAAATTTTTTTTTTGTATTCTCATGGAATGCATCTGAACTATGTATTCTCATGGAATGCATCTATCTAGAGAAAATGCATATTTGGAAAGGAAATTTAACATGAAAATAGATGTGAGCAGTTAAATTTTTTTTTTTTGTGTTTTGTAAACTAACTGCTGTGACACAGCACAGTAAACAATTAAAGCTCATTGTCTGTAAACAGAACTAATATTTTGTTTCCAACTTCATATGATTGTTGTGAAGCTGCATATGTGAGAAGAACATTGAATTCCTAAATGCAGATTTTTATTAAGTGTATACTTAATTTTCTGTGAAAATTGGCACTAAATAATAATAATCAGGTAGAATAATTGTCTTGCAAAAAAGCATATGAAACGTGAAAGTGAGGTGCTCTGATGCTGTTAGAAAAAAATGGGGGACATGAGTAGTTTACTTAGCAGTAGACCTGGTTAGAAGCTTTTTGATGGAAATTGGAGAGGGATTTGTATTCATTTATTTAGGACTCTGTAGTCTAAGCAGAATATGACAGCAGTCCCAGCAACAGAAAATCACAATGACTCTGGCAGTCTCCTGAGAAATGGGAAATGCAGGGTAGGGCCTGCTTTCCCAGATTCCAACTAAAACCTCCATGTGAATCTAATAGGAAAGAGGATCATGTTGCAGAAGTCCCAGTGGTCTGGTAGCAGTGCCAGCAATGCTCAGGCTCCGCAGAGCCCAGGATGGAGGCACCAGGTGGCCTGTCAGTGCTGCCTGGTGTGCCTTTGTGTATGTACAGAGGGCTGGGAGCCAGAGGACTGGGAACTGGACACTAGGGGCTAGTTAGTATCTGGGATTTGGTGCTCATAGAAACAAACACTGACAGAGACAGACCAGAAAGAATAAGAAAAACATTATGTACTGAAACACGATTCTTTATTCAGTGCAGTACAAAGAAATGGGAGTTACTTTGCTTTGAGTAAAGTACTGAAACTAAAAAATGAAGAAGATAAAATACATTTGTGCAGTACTAGGAACCCTTGGATATCAAAGCAGTGAAAAATGATAGCTATATGCTGCAGCATTAAAAGAAATATTTACATATCTTTAAACTAATGCATTGCTATCTAGATTTATATCATTGGTAACTTAGTTTCCAGCAGTATAAGATACTACCACTGAAAATGCTGTCATAGCCATCAGTCTTTTAGCCAGTGATCTCTTTATGTTTAAAATGCATTGGTACAGAAGCAACACTGTACCAAGCCAGCTCTCCAAAACCTCAGCAAAATCAGTCAGTCTCATTTATTTTTCTTCCAAAAGAATGAATTTGATCCATTTTGTTAATTACTTTGTTAATTACAACTGAACTTTGGTTATGTATAGTAATACTGTAAAGAGTGGGCCCAGTTCACAATCGAGTAGCATGAACTCATTGTATTAAGATCATGAGAATGTATTGTTTAAAGAAAAAAAATAAAAATATTGCTACACTGTCATCCTGCAGCACCAAGCACAATAGCTGCTCAGGACTGGGCTTTTTCAATTACAGCACTGTTTTTCAGCTTGAATCAGGACAGGTCATCTGTTTTCCTAGTAAATGGAGATTTACCTTTTCAAAGGTACCAAAGCAAACTGACATAGTGGTTTGCAGCAGAGTCAATAGCCTCATTTACTGAGTCAGGGATTTTTTTTTTTAATAAATAAACATTAATTATATAGGTATTGCTGTGAACCAAGCCTATTGTCCAAAGGAAGCACATTTCTTGCCTAATTAAAAATCTTTACATAAGAATATGTTTTTATAATGGATTTGAATAGCTGCTGTGCAACTTATTAAAATCATGTGTCTTCCTGCTTGCACTTTGTACCAACAAAAAAAAAGAATAAACATGCAGTAAAAGTAGCACCATTTAGAAAATAATGTGTAAAAAAAATTCAGTATCATATATTAAAGCATTTATACTGCATAAACATTCATGTAAGGATAGAGTATAAGAAAACTTATCAAATATACAAGCATGTAGAAGTTGCCTTATATTTACAGTTCTAGAAATGAGCACACATTGATTTCTTCAAATATAAGTTTGCATTATCCAAAATAGATTTTGCACCCACCGTCCTTTGCAGTGGCAAACTGTTCTCATGTGCATTGCAGATACTGGCCTGTATAACAGGCCTAAGCTATGCTGCTGTATTGTGCACATCTGTGATAAATACTGTGTTTTGGAACAGGAAAGATCATGAGAAGTCACCCATACTTCTTATAGCAGAACTTGGAGACTACAGAGCACATGAACAAAATATAATTTAATAGACATATTAATTGTTTTCTCCTTAGAGAGTGACACGCTGGTGAGCCTGCCTCTCCTGGCTGTCCAACAGCGGCCCTGGCATTTTTAATCTACTCAGGCTACCAAATGGCTTTTTTTCTGAATGAACTTGACAGCTGAGTTTTAATTCTGATTTTGTCTCTGAGAATGGTTGTGATTTTAAGGGTCTTCAGGCAGACTTCAAGTTCATCTGTTTGCTAAATTTGATGAGACAGATTCCTTGTCGAAGTGATGAGCTTTAGCCACAGCACAAGCTCCCCCCTGTGGCACCACAAATTTTATTGTGCAGAGAAGACACTTTGCTTTTAAGGATTCATAAGCAAGAGCTCGGAACTTTGAGAAAGTTGAGCCTGTGCTGGAATGATTTGGATACAGCTCATCCTCACGGGCAGACCTCTGCATCAGGGCAGGTAAGCCCAGGGATTTGTTTGTGTAGCTGGGTCTAGCTTAAATCTTTTGAGTCGAGGTGGGGTGACAGACTTGGGAAGCCTGAGTGAAGGAGGATGTGTGCCACATCATTATTTCACTATATTTTCCTTTTAAACAGTAAAGTCTTATAGACCTGCAATTTGATTTCCTCTGCAGTGATTGCATCCACTGGATTCATGTTTAGCTTCCCCACAAAAGTGTGAACAAAACCAGGTCACTCATATTTCACAGCCCTTGCCCTGTTATAAATATTCTAAATAGTGCACTTTTTAGTGCATAGTGACATAGTTCAGCTATGTCTAAAAGTAACTTACTGTCCATATATAGACACTCACCTGATCATCGGTACCTGCTGCCTTCTCCCAGGAAAAGGAGAGCAGTTCTTGGGCTGAGAGATAGTAGTCATCCTGTGTGAAGAGAAATGTGCTTCATTTGATGTTTTCTTTTGGTGTGTGAGGGTAGCACAGGTTGTAAGACATTTTATGTTCTGTTTCACAGCTTTCTCTCTTGACAGCAGTGAATGTGGAACTTTGAAAGTCAGATTATGGGGAGAAGAAACATGTAATGTTTCCATTAGCCATGTTTCCATGAAGCCATGCTCTTCCTAAGGAAGATAGGGTGACCAGCTCTTTCCATTTGTGCTGACAGATCTTCATGCCCCATTCTACGTGGAAGATAGAGTTAACCATTATAGACCATTAGAGCATTTTCCTTAAAGAGAGGAATTTTCAGTTGCTCTCCAGTAGGACTAATAGATGAAAGTGTTAACATATTCTTATAATCCTTATTCTTGGTGAGTGACTTTAAAATTTCTGAAACAACACTGTTAGATGACTTTACAATAAGAGGATAGGATCTTGCTGTCTTTCCATCTGGCTCTTCCTGTGCAACCTCTTTCACTGGGGTTATTTGGGAACATTTCTCATCTCTAGTTCCATCAGGACTAGAACAGTGTCTTGTTAAGTTTGAGTCGCTTGGTATTAAAGACTTTGAAAAATTGTGTCAAAAGGAGCTGGAACTCTCTTCCATCTTTATTAATGACCATGCATAAATTACGGATTGTGTTTCTGTAGCTTGCCTTACTTCAGAGACACTTTTCATTGTGGCTAACTGTAGTTGCTATAGTTTGGATGGGAAAAAAGATACTGATGTGATTTTGGCTTGATGTGTTATCTCTAGATCAGGTTTTAAAATCTGTGCCTAAGGTATTTCAGTAACATTAAGAAGATCAGAGATTTCAGAAATGGATGCTTTTTCCTCTTGGTTAGCACAAGTTAGTGAGAAACCTCTTTGCAGAAGGTGCTTTTCAGCTGAAAAGGACCTTCTTGGGCCATGTCCCTGGTTCTTATGCTCTCTGATAACTTCCTAGAGTGACCCCATGATTCAGCCTGTGGTTATGCTGGGACTAGTTTTGGTTTGTGTGTGATCGCTGCCACCACTGAGAAGAGAGAGAAAACTACTTAAAACATAAAGTTTATTTTATAGCATGACAGTTTATATCAAGTGAAGAAAATGGAATCTGGCATGAAAAAAACTAAATACAACACTATGATGCCTTTTAAAACTATTTTTGTGGACACTTTGTTGAAGATCAGTGCATTTTCCAGAAATATTTGAAGTGTAATTCAGGCATTTTTCTGTTTGAATGGTATTGTCTTGAAAACTCTTATTTTAACTTGACTCGGAGTGTTGTCTCTCCCTGCACTTTAGTCATTCACCAGAAGGTGGGGCTTAAGGTATTGTCAGTGAACTAGAACTGAAGGAATTTCACGAAGTCCTTTGGATTGGAGAGTTTGAAATGTGTATTCTCTCCTCCCTGTTTTGCAGAGGAAATCCTGGATCAGCATGACAGCTCCCCAGGCGATAGCACCTCATACTCAAGAATCTTAGTGGTCCCAGACTGTCTGGTACCAGCACAATCTAGTTAAGTCAAAATATCATCACCTAAGACACATCAAAGAACAGAATCATTGTGTCAAAAATGAGAATAATTGTGCCCCTGGAGATGCTAGTGATGTTCTTTGGGATTACTGTAAAACTAATGAATAGGAGAGAGGAGCGTTTGCCTCTTGTTTCTGCCCCAGTCTCAGCAGACACCGCTGTCACAGAATGATAGAACTGTTTGGGTTGGAAGAGTCCTTAAAGATCACCCAGTTCCAGCCCCTGTGCCATAGGCAGGGACACCTGCCACTAGACCAGGTTGCTCAAAGCCCTTTCCAGCCTGGTCTTGACTTGTGTCCCCATGGGCCACAAGCTGGTAAGCTTGATTCCTGTGTGGGGCTTTGCAATGCTGGCGATCTTGGGCTCATGCGAGCTCTCAGGGAAGACTCTCTCTGGCATCCAAACCACTGCTGCCTTGACGTCGAGTTAACTTCTCAGCTGCAATCATTACACTACAGTAGCAGGAAGCCTTTTGGATAGCAGGGACCCAAACCCCACAGTGCCTCGGGGACAAGTGTCTCAGAGGCTGAACCTGAATCAATTCTCTGTGAGGCTGTCACAGAGCAGCAGGGGTGGAAAAGGGTGTCTGCAGTGACATGTGTTACTAGGATGCTGCACACTAATGGGCTGCATGGAAAGGAGCATTCTCATGGCTTTCTGCTTCTATACATAAGTTGCCTAAGTCCAGTCTGCATCATGCTAGGTCATGTTTAAGTGCATAACTGAAAGCTGGATAGATGTCTAGCTGCTTTATGGATGTACTCAGGATTAAGACATCATACTGAACCGTACTTGACTAAAAACATAGCATCTCCCTTGGCTTTCCTCAGCTCTAGTATGGGAGGAAGGATAGCTGCCTTCTCTGCATGATGCCAGGAGTGTTTGACGCAGAGCAGCCCTTGTTCACGCTCTTTTATGGGTCAGAAAGATGCAGTTTGGGTTCCGTTATCTTTGGTGGAAGTCCGTGCAGATCCTTTTCCTGGAGGATGTGGATGGGATGAGATTTTGACCTCTTGCCCTTATGTGAACTTTCTATTGAAACTGTGTGACCAGAGTAGCTGTCCTTTGTAGTGGCAACTCACATCACAGTGCCAGAAATGTATTTTTTGGGTTAAACCAAAGTTTCACCTAGATCCTGTCTTTATCAGTCTCCTGTCTTTGGGAATGGCCAAAGGCTGATGCCTGGGGAAGAGGATAAGAATAGAGCAAATGTATAACAATTGTTCCCTGCAGTACTCCTCTGATCAGCAGTGATTTCCATCTGAGGGATTCATTGAACTAGAAATTATGCCTTTATGTTCAACTGCCCTTTTAGAGACTTGGAACAATTCTAGTGGGCAGTTTTCCCAGGCCCTGTTTGTCCTAAGGCTAAATTCCCACCACCTCAATTGAGAACCTGTAATGGATCCACTGGAAATCACTTCAGTGTTCAATGTAACAGGTTCCCTTGGTTAGCTACCTAGGTGCCGACAAATCTGATCAGTGAAGATCCAGTTCTTTCAGTTTTACACCTTTCCAATGAATGGTACAAAATCATTTGCTTAAGACAGCAAAACTCAAGAGGGGTGGCAAAAATGTTGACCTATTGAATCAGAATGACTGGTTCCATGTCCTCATGAAAAATAAATGAAAAATAATTTTATGCCTATTTTATTTCAAAACAATAGCCTTACCTCTATTTCAATTATGTGTCCTTTTTGAACAGTGAAGATAAGTTCTGATGTGCATTCAAAACATTCATCTCTTTTATATCCTGAAAAACAATCAATAGGCTCAAAGTACTATTGGCACCTAGCAGAAGCTAACCACAACTAAGAGTGAGGTTAACAAGGCAAACCCACTTGCTCAGGAAGTTTTTGAGACAAATCTGAAACACAGTGTTCCTGTCTGGCAACAAAGAATAAATTAAGTGTTTTTCTTAGCTCTTAAAAGGCATTTAAATGCCAGCATTCTCATGGGGAAAATTGGTTTCTGAAAAGAATTTGCATCAAAATTATCTTTGTACCCACTTCTTTAGAAAAAGAGTTGATTGTCATTTATTTTCATAATCACTGTGCCAAGTATTCCAAGTATGAGGAAGTATTGAATTCTACATCTGACTTGCAGCAGCAGATTTGCTTCAGACAGCCTCATCTCCCAGAAAATTGATGGTTGTTCCCCTTGCAGTGTGGCTTGGATGGGTTGCCGCCACCTATCTTAGCCCTGACTCTGAGGCACACCAGCCATAGACCTTGTTCATTCTGGTGCTGCCAGGGTCCAACAGAGGTGAAGATCTGGTTCTTCTGAGTTTTGTATAGCAGGAGAAAAGAGATTAACCCTGCCAAGAAGTGCCTACAGGCAGAAAAAGGAAAGACATACAAGAGCAAGGCACCAGAGACTGCTGAGGAATGACCACAACATGGTGAGGGTTTTACAAAGGTGAGTGCCTGTGGAGGTAATCTAGATCAGCTGGAAGTATAAATGTAAAGGGAATTAGTTAAGTTTCATGTCTGTCTGTCTGCACAGGTGTTCTTGTTCAAAGTGCCAGGTACCTGGTTGATGCTATTAAACCAGTTTCACTTCACAATTTTCATGAGTTCCACTGTATTTTTTTGAGTTTTCCATAGTAGACAGATCATGGTACTGTTCTCTTTTCCAAGCTGGGACTGGAGGAAGGAAGGACAAAAGGAAGAGGAACCATTCTTCTTAGGGTCAGAAATCAGAGAATTGAGTACCTTGTTAAAGAGATAAGGCTTGAGCAGAGATCACCCTTTCAGAGCAATTTGTCACTTGCAGAAAATCTACACGGGAGAAAGCAAGGCAACATCAGTGGCTGAGGGATGACAGAGGCTGAGAAAGGTCATCTAGGGAAGGTCTGAAAGGTAAAAAGAGAAGCCTTTGATGAGGTGGAGCCAGTGGGTGCTAGGAAGCAAGAGGACAAAAACAGAGAGTGGAGAAAATGAGTGGGAGTAATGCTCTGAAGAGAGTGGGTGCAAGAGAGGACAAAACTGGAAAGGAGAAGGGCTGTGAAGGGATGTGAGAAGAAATGACAGATTTTAGAGAGGCTGAGAAAGGTAAGAAAGCTGAGACATAGAAACAGTCATATCCAAATGAGGGATAAAGTGAAAGATGATATCCAGGAAAAGGGCGGAGGGGACTTAGAGGAATCTGGTACTGACCAGTCAAACACAGAGAGAAGTGCTAAAGCAGATATCAACATCACAGCCGAGCAGACCAGCGAGGGAGTAGTCCATGGCAAAGGCGAGATCTGTTTCAGTGGATTCATTTTTATATGAAATATAGACCACAGCTGCAGGGCAAATCAATGGAAAAAAGGAAAGATACCAAGTAATCAGATGAGCACCAGTGTGGAGGTGAGAATTAGTGAGGGTGTGGTTGAAAGGTAATGATGTGAGGGAAAGGTCAATGCCAAGGGAGGTCATCCAAGAGTTATCATGGCACAGCAGTGACAGAATGGGACATGTAGAGAAGTTGGATGAAGTGCTGATGATGGGAAGAGGGTGAGAAAGAGCAGGGGTGGTGCTGGAATTACTAATAATGAGAAGAACCCAGCAATCTCTCTCTACTTTTTATCCCTGGAATAATTAATTGCTAAGAAAGATGTGGGAAAGAAAAGGAAGGAGTAAGAGGACCACAAGAATGAAGAAATGGTGAAATGCTATTTGAGGATAGGGAGTAAAAAGTTAATTAAAAGGGAGGAAATATGATTAGGCAAAGGAAAACTGAGGAAAGACAAAACAATAGTGCTGGAGAGGATAGGGAGGCAGATGCAGTCAGAAAAGACCTTTTGGAGATGCTACTTGGACTCCAGGATTCTTGGAATTTTGAAGAGAAAGGGAGGAAAAAGCAGGTCCCTGTGACTCAGAGGTGACTTTGGCAGTCGCAGTGTGCTCAAACCACTACTAGCTTTTCCTCTGACAGGCTGAATTCCCTCTCCCTTTGTGGCACCTAAATCCCAACAGTCCATAATCAACAGTCCCATGCCAAGTGTCTCAAATAAAAGTACCATCTCCCTGAAGCAGGGAAAGAACTTCATCAATGCAAAGCTTAATGACAGAACACTCTGAGTGACACAAATACCACAGAGGAGCTTTGCCCTGTGCTGTGTTTCCAGACTAGTGCTTCAAGTATGCAGAGCCACTATGCATTGAAGAAACTTTCTTTTGAGGCAACAGCAAGACAACTGTGCCCCTCATAGCATGGTGATGTCACGTTCAGCAGCGTATCCTCCTTGTGCCTGGGTCATGGGCACAGCTGGCCCGTGTCAGTAGCATCTTGCAGCCCCATTGGGCAGCCCCGGCTGTGCCCACGGGCAGTGCTGCCCTCTGAGCTGCCCCTGTGAGATCAGCCAGGCAACACTGGGCCACTCTGGGGGCATCCATCTCAGGGAAACCTTCAGGCAACAAGTCCTAAGAGAAAAATATCAACAATGCCTGGTGCTGAGCTCAGGAGCAGGAGTAGCCGGCTCTTGTAGGGTGGCAGCCAGGGCTGCACATGGATCTGGCCTTCCTCATGGCCCTGGTGACAGGAAGACCATTCATGAAGAAATTAGGCACAACCCTTCAATGTTTCGAGGATCGGCTTGTGCAATGGCAGCATTGTTTCCAGTCACCAGGCTGATATGAAGATTTAGGCAATGGAGCTGCTCAGCAGGACGGCCCTTTCCAAAGAAGAGGAGGAAGCACAACCATCTCAGTGCTGCTGGTGACTTCCTTGGAGCGTGTGAGAAACCTATGGTGGCTCTGGCTAATTCCTGTATGCAAAATGAGCAGGAGGGAGGATGCCTTGGCCAGGACTCCCCTTTAAAGATAGCCTTAAATAGCCTGCTCTGTGCTTGGGCCAGAGTATTTAATAGATCTGAGTGGTATTTTGTCTTTATGCTCATCAAGCAACATTCTATAAAGCTTTTTGAGAAACCTTGACCTGAAAGCATATATAACATTGGGGGGGAAGGGGAATAATATTTTTGGGAAGACTTCCTGACCTCAAGAATATTCATTTATTTTTCTTGTCTATTTAATTAATGAAAAGTCCTGTCTGTCCCACACTTTTTCAATTATCTATTTAAGATCTGCAACCACAAATAACTCCAAATATTTTAAGTCTATGTGAGTCACCCTAAAGGTTGAAAATCCTTTATCTTTCTTCCAAATGTCAGTAGACACACCCACAGTTAATTTCAGGTCTTAAATACCACAGATTCAAAGTCACCTAACTCTGCAGATCACCATCTGCACTTTACCATGTTTTCAGGGTACTGTTACTGAGGGATAATGTGACCTCAGCGATGTGACTGACAGTAAATTCATAGGGTCATGCTGTGTAGCAACTGGAAGAATTAGTCTTGACTAGTGAGATGCCTCTCTGCCTTGTAGCTGTCAAAATCAAACACTAGTTTGAAATTCATTGCACTGGGTGCCTGCCAGAAAATGCAGTGCAATGCAGTTTATTTGAATTCCAAGTATCCTGACTAGGGCTGAAGCTGGAGTAAACAATATCCCTAAAAAAACACTGTGAGAGCAAAGCAGTTGTAGTCATTAAGGAAACAGTAAGCCCAAGCCATTGATCAATCCTAGTTCTTTCCTTGCCAAGTAGAGCCATAACAATAGCCTTCTCTTTTACCAGAAGGATCTCAGAGAACAAATACCCTCTGCTGCTGTAAAATTAGAGTTGTCTTCTCACTCCTAAGTTTCCAGGAACGTGAGTTTCATGGAGGTGCCTGTCGGGAATGGGCTGTCACTTGCTCGTAGTGGTGGGGCAGGGGGATGTTAGGGCAAACAAGCTTGGACAACTTTGTAAATCAGTGGAATTTATATGGGCCCAGCAGACATTTATTAGTTGGGAGATGAATCCTCGGAGGCTCTCAAATTCACAGAGCACATCCTCTCACAATCCTTTGACTGCTGAGCTTGGTGAGAGCTCTTTCTTCACAGGACCAGAGCTTCCTATCCCAGTCACCCTCCCTGGGCCAGCAGCATGCAGAGTGTCCCTGCAATCACTGCTCTGAGCTGTTGGTCATCCTCAGCTATGTCCTCAACGCTCCTAGTTTCTGTCAGAGTAGCTGACTGCTGTAGGAGTTAAGGAGAGGAGGGTGAAAATGGGGGTCTAGAAGTGCTAAACTCTTCATCACATAGACAGGCTGTGCTGCAAGACCTGTCCATGCAACTCAGATGGCCTCTACCCCCTGGAGTTGTCATGAAAATCTGTTTATTTTGGCAAAATGGCAAAGGTCAGGGTTTTGTGTAGAGCCTCAAACTTACCAAGTTTCTACTGGAAACTTTTTTTCCCCATATCTCAAAGTTACCACCACCTGCAATGTGAAGGCACAAGCACCATGCAGGAACGGCAGCTTAGAATCACTCCATGTGCCTTTCCAGTTCAGTACAGAGGGATGAGACATTTTTTCCTGACTTAGAAGCAGCCACAGTCGTGTTTAATTTGGAAGAACCCATGGTAAGAGTGGCCAAGCTGACACACCTTTTATTAGACTGCTGCTTGCCATGATGAAGCTTTCAGGACTCGACACTTCATTGTGCTGACTGAGCTTTAGCAGCTGAAATGGTCTTGAACCTGGACACAGTGCTGCATCTCTGATGGCGCCCATCATCAAAGCTTGTGTCAATCAGTCTCTCTCCTGACAGTTCCCAGGGTGTGAACACTGATGTCCAGGCATCCCACTGGCCGAGATCCCATACCACTGGGGATTGTGTGCTTCAGGCAGTCAATAGCACCCACATTTGACATGCTTCAGGGCCTGCTTCATTTACCCACCTTGCTTCTCATTAGGTTGTCATTTCCAAAGCTAGACTCGGATTTTGTGACACCAGGCAGGAGCACAGGGGACTTGTTCTTGAGGCTTTAAATATAGATTTTGCAAAGACTTTCATAAGTAGCACTTATGTTCTGCTATTTTAATGCTGACTAGTTGCAGTGTTGAAAGGTGTTTGGCGAAGCAGCAATGGCTGAGTTATATCAACTCAGTCTCACCAAGAGATGAGGAATAGGGAATCATGACATGGCATTATTACATTCACTGTTCTGACAAAACTGCATTGTAGAATAACACAGCTATCTCCATATGCATAAACACTCAAAGGAAAATATTAATTTGCTCCAGAAGCTGAAGCAGTTGAATGGAGAGGAACAGCATTACAGGCAACTTGTATTGTGGTATGTGACAAGGAGTGGGAGAATTACAGGCATGGCTTCTGTGAGAAGCTGCCAGAAGCTTCCCCATGTCTGATAGAGCCAATGCCAGCCAGCTCCAGAACAGATCTGCCAGTGGCCTATGTTGAATCCATGAGTGACAGTGGCAGCACCTCTGGGATAATGTGTTTAAGAAGGGGGAAAAAATTGCACAACAGCAGCTTCAGCTGGAGAAATGAGAATGTATGAGAGACACAGCTCTGCAGGCACCCAGGTGAGTGAAGGAGCAGAAGGAGAAGATACTCCAGGTGCCTGACCAGAGCTTCTCCTGAAGCCCCTGCTGAAGACTATGGTGAGGCTGCTGTCCCCCTGCAGTCCATGGAGGTCCACAGGTGAGCAGAGATCCATGGAGGACCCCATGCCAGAACAGAATGCTCTGAAGGAGACTGTGACACCTTGGGAAGCACAGATCCAGTTGCAGACCATGGAGGACCCCATGCCAGAACAGAATGCTCTGAAGGAGATTGTGACATCTTGGGAAGCACACACTGGAGCAGGCTCCTGGAAGAAACTGGGGACCCATGGAGAGACAGAGGGAAGCTCACACCTGAACAGGTTTGCTGGCAGGACTTGTGACCCAGCCCCACAACACGGGAGTAGTCTGTTCCTGAAGGACTGTATCCTGTGAAAGGGACCCACGCTGAAGTAATTCATGCAGCCTGTGGGAAGAATTCACATTGGAGAAGTTCATGGAAGACTGTCTCCTGGGGGAGAGACCCCACACTGGAACAGAGGAAGAGTGAGAAGTCCTCCTCTTAAAGAGGAAGGAGCAGCAGAAATAACATGCTGAACTTACAACAACCCCAATCCCCCTACCCCTGTGCTGCAGTGGGGGAGGAGGTAGAGAAAATCTGAGTAAAGTAAGCCGGTGAAAAAGAGAGGGTTAGGGGGAAGGTGTTTTGGTTTTATTTCTCATTATTGTACTCTGATTTGATTTGTAATAAAATAAATTAATTTTCCCAAGTCAAGCCTGTCTGCCCATGACTGTAATTGTCGAGTGATCTCTTCCTACTCTCTTCTCAACCCATGAACCTTTTGCTATGTTTTCTCTCCCCTGTCCAGTAAGGAGGGAAGTGATAGAGTGGCTCCGGTGGGCACCTGGCATCCAGGAGGAGCTGCTAAAATGGAGCCCAACAGAAGCAGTGCTGGGCACTTTATCCATAAAAGTCATACAATTTTAGAGTTATTTAGTTTAGAAAAGACCCTTAAGATCACTGAGTTCAACCAAAGCCAAAACACTGACATTGCTATAGAAGAATGGCATGGAAAATACATGTTTTCAGACATAACACAAGAAACAAGGCATGCCAGTCCTACAGCTGCCTAAAAAACTTTAGTTGCTCCTTGTTTGTTTGCAGGCATTCTTTAATGACATAATCTCCTCTTCTTTACTTTTTGTTTAAATGAGTCTACCAGATGGGCATACAAGAATTCAGATTCCACTGACATTCATGTGGCAATTTCATTTAACATAAGCAGCTTTTCATTTTCTTCTGGCAGGTTGTTTTTTTTTGGAATCTCTGCCTAGAAGCTGAATTGGGTAAATACTCCAGATATCTTCAAGAACACATGCCTGAACCATTTTGTTATTAAAATAACAGAAATCTTTCTTTTGGTTTAAGTGGGAGAGTTAGCAAAACATATAAATGTAAATAATTATAATACTTTAAAGAAACTGTTTCCAGTCAAGTAAACCAGAAGAAAAAGCAAAATTCAGCAAATAAATTATTGGCTACTTATGATTTGCCCATAACAAGTATATCTTCTATATACTTGTCTTCTTTTTTTAAAATGAGCATTTATTTTACATGATGCAGCTATTTGTGCTTCTACCATCCTGTAGCTGCCCTTGAAATAGGGCAACCTTCAAGGAAAAGAAGTGGTTACCAGGTGCAGATAGTTTTACATTGCTGGAAGATATTTCCTGTCTGTCTTTCAGCCTCTTTTCTCTTTGTTAGTGGCCTTCAACAGAATTGTACACTTCAACTCAAAAGAATTACATGATTAATGTGCTTAAAACTGTTTCTGTTGAACTTGGAGTAAAGTAGACACTTAAGCTTATGCATATAAATATTCCTTGCATTTTGCGCAGGTTTAGTGTTAAACAGATGCAAGTCAAGGGTCTTAGATCATTTAAACAAAATTGTGTGGAACGGTGGTTGCCATTAGAGTAAGTGGTCAGAAGCTTTCTTGGCAGTGTTGAATGTGGCATTCCTCCTTTCTTGTGCATAAATAAAGCAAATGTCACTGGAATTCAGTGAAAGGCTGCTGTGTTTTCACTCGTATCTGAAGCTGTGGTTGCAGCTTGTGTAGAAGACACTCCACTGCAGATACGGCTTTAGCTGTTGGGTGCTGAACCACACCTGTATCGTAACCCATGCTGCCACATCCATACCTGGGCTGATGCTGGGGCTGAATCCTGCTTGCTTGTATCCAAGCTGTAGGGAATTACAGAGGAGAGAAACTCACTGTACAGAGCCCTTGAAATTGCTTGTAAGTATCTGGACAACTCAGCTTACTAAAATTCTTCCTTTATATGTCTCTGCCTGCCTGTCTCTTCCATTTGTAAACCTGACCTTACAAACTGTTGGGAGTACTATTTCTATCTCACAGCCTGCAGCTATCTTTCCTTTGCATCAATGGCAAACATTCTAGAAGTCAGGAGTCAGTAAGTTTGCCAAACGCAAAAAGCTGTTCCATTAGCTGGTATAAATAAAAGAGCTCCAAAGAGGATGGAAGGAGGTGAGGCAAGAAGCTCTGCTAGATTGTGCCAGCTGAGGACCTGCTTCAATGAATTTTCTAGAAATCCTGAAAACAAACTGCTAGTGCATTGCACCTACTCAGGATTCTCCAGCATATAGTGATTATTTGTCTGGCCTCATATGGCTTAAAGAGAAGCATTTGCATAAACAAGAGAGAAAGAATCAGCAATCCCAAATATCCCTTGTCTTGGTTTAGCTATAATTTAATCTTAAATGTTACACTAACATCAGCTGGGCTAATTACAGAAAAATTCTTTCCTGCAAAGAAATAAATTTCACATTGCCACAGGAATAAGTCCGTACTCATTGCAGTATGGCATCTTGGTTGTTTACTGAGTTATCCACATTCTCAATGGAATTCTGTCTTTTAAATGAAAACCTCCAAGACTGCACAGCCCATGCTGGCGAGCATGGTGGATAGCTTCATCTAGACAGATGGCTGCACCCCTGCATGTTCAACCCTCCATCTTCCCTGGATACACTTGCATAGAGCAAGCAATGAAGAAACAACTGAGGAAAATAAAACCCCTTCCAGATTTGTGTACTCTGCAAAGACTCATCCTTTCCAAAACACCTATATACTGTTTTGCCTCCAGTTGGTAAGTGCTGTGATTTTTCCCTTTTCAGAGCTCTGATTTAAAAAGCAGCAAGTGGGCTTCAGCCTGCTGAGCAATGTCAGCTCCCATGGGGAGCCCCCCGTGTTGCCTCTGCCACCCATGACCAGCTGGGGGGTGAGGGGTCTGTGTGGGTGCTGGAGGAGGGGCATGCTGACGCCGTTTCTCCTGCCTGGCCAGTTACCATTTTCTCTTAGGGCAAGCTCAGGTACCCCTGTCAGGGAGGACTGGCAAAGTCACATTGTTCCACAAACTACATCCTCTGCAATTCCCAAATGCCCACCATGTACAACAATACCTTCCTCATACAGAACAGCTCTTGCTGCAAATAACAGGCAGGATTTGGGTTTCTATGGTGCCAAGATCCCTGACTCTAACAGGTACCCTTTACCCAGGTTTATTTGCTAAAACTTTTGACCCAAATATCCAGACCTCTCAGTGTGGTTGGTTTTTTTTCTCTAGTTGTCATGCCTTGCTAGTGAAGTGTTTTCTGTCAGAAACAGCTGGTGTCCCATGTGAGAATTGTGTGTGTTTAACCAGTCAACGTTCAAGTCAGTCCTCAATTCACAATCCAGAAAAGGCCTTTCAAAGTTGCACTTTGGCATTCCGTTCCTCACTAGATGACTGATGCTACTGCACTGTGAACCACATCCTCGAGAATGCCACTTAAGAAGGGGAGAACCAAAGCTGAAAGGGGATAATGAAAGAGTGATGTTCAAGCAGCAGGGGCACCATTCAGAGCAACGAGGGGTACAGTGACCAGTGTTGCTCAGGTGATGCAAAGCCAGGAGGCTGCAACAGACAGCAATATACCGAATATGTGGTGTTACAGATGTGCCTTAACTCGAGCTCTCTGAAACCCTGTCATCTAGAGACTCCTGTTTGGTATGCTGCTTTGTTTTTAAAAGCCTCTCCCAGGCTGTAGCAGTCAAGTTCTAGGAGAAAATATTCCAGGAGTGGTGAAAGACAGCCTTCTGGAGATGACCACAACTCAAGAGTCCCTTTGCTTGTCCCAGTGTGGCTTCCTGCTTCAGTTCTGGACTACAGTCCCTATCTTGTGCATGGCTGCTCCAGTCTCAGCTTGCTCCTGGGCTTCCTTACAGACTGCAGTGATCACCTTGCAATTAAACAAAACCCAGGTGTAATTCTGCAGGAGGCTGCCCCATATCCAGTATGGATGAACAGCTGCCAGGTTTGGCTCCCTATGTCCCACAGAGTTCTCCAACACCATCCCACCATAACATCACCAGGGTATGCAGCCTACAGTGTTCTGCTATGAACACACATTCAGCTCATCAGTTAACACTGTCTGCACCTCATTTCATGTGCTGCAAAAGATGAAAATGCACATGTGTAACACGCAGAGCACTAAGGATACTGTGTGTTCACTGATACCAATGGGGACACAGCCAATGTGCTCCTGTGGGCGGGGGACTCTGAGCAGCTTGGCGAGGAGGGACAGTGTAGTGAGTAGGGCCAGAGTCCCAGAAGCAGGTCTGTCCAGCAGCAGAGATGTAGCCTGAGACTCTGGAGCCACTCTGTGCCAGTCCTCCATGTGCTCAGCTATGGAGCTGTGTGGCAGCACACTAAAGCCAATGTCTGGGCAGAAGCAGGTGTGGGGTTAGATTCCTGTGCAAAGCCTGCCCCTGTTGTTTGCCTTCCTTTGATTTGTGCTTTTGTTTTTCCCAGAAAATACGGTGTCTAGTTTTCCCAGTATCTTTCCTCTCCCTTCATAGCAGGCAAGAATTTTTATGCCCCATTTATTTTTTGTTTGGTTTGGTTTTTGCTTAGTTTCCACAGCAGAAGACCCATTATTAATTGTTACAGAAATATCCTTCAGCAATGCAGCAAAAAGCAGATGGGGATGTGGATTGGAGTGTTGTGGGAAGAGCCAGACAAGCTGGACTGCGAAGTGCGTTGTAGATCTAACAGTGCATCTCTCTAGTGCAAGGCTACTGAAGCAAAAACCCCGGCCAGATATGGGGTGGAAGTTCAGAAAGAACAAAAGATGGTGTGAAGAAGGAAAGACAACCCGGTATAAAAAGTTCTGTACAGTGAACTCTGTGTCCACGCAGGACTGAACAGCCAGCCCAGCTGGGAGGGCGCAGTGCCACGGGGGCCAAGACAGAAGGCAGCACGGGGAGTGTGTGTAACATGTGTGGGCCAGCTGAAATTCCCCTGGGTGCCGAGGTGCAGGCTCGGAGCCCGTCGTCTCCTTGGGGAGATGCTTCCCGCAGGAGCCAGGTGCGCGCACGCCAAGGCAAAGGATGCTGCGGGCACCGGGGCGGGCCGGGGCCGGGGCGCCGCGGGGGGCGG